>JAAMXV010000649.1:12094-150303 GCA_019693495.1 Axilococcus clingmanii
TTTCAAATTGAATCAAATTGTGCATATTCGTGATGGTGACGACTCGAGCAAGAACACAGGCGAAAGGTGCTGAGGAGATGAAACGACAAGAGAAACAAGGCCAAGAAGTGGAAGAGGTGAAGCACGAGGAGAAAACGCCACCGGCAAGGGAGGAAGCAAAAGGGGAGCCCGAGACCCCAAGAAAAGAGGAATTGGTAGAGGTGGAGCCTGAAGAGAGGGAGAAACCAGCTGAGAGGAAGGAGGAGGGAGGTGTTTCACCAGATGAGAGGCCCAGCAGCGAGGGGGAGGAGGAGGCACCTAAAGTGCGGGAAGAACCACCCCACAAACGACAAAAAACTGATGGTGTCATAGAGGAAGGTAAGGTCTACTTCTTTTATAGACCTAGGGTGGAAAGAGATGAACCTCAATCCCTGCAAGATGTTCAACGGTTTCATATGCTTCTCCAGCCTTCAAAAGATGGAGCAAAATGCAGGATGGCGACCATCGGAAAAAAGAGGCTGCCATCTGCGGTGAGGCATGAGAGGTTTTTTGGTTTTGTGGAAGCTTCAGCTGAAACATCTGCAGAGTTGACCAAAGGTTTGGCTGCCAAGACTTACGAAACCAAAACTCAAGGGGTTAGAGAGCAACCTGCTGCAAGGTCAGTAGGTGAAGGGGTATATTCTATCGTGATGGATCAAAATGAGCGTACTAGTCATTTTATGTACAGACTGGAGCTTCCACAGGAGCCAGGCGAAGTTCAAGAAGATTTTAAAATTTTGAAGGAGGGTAAGTTTGTCTTTCAAATTAAAAACCCTTTGAATGAACCGCCTTCAGGGGCTCCTATTGGATTGCAAGAGAAGGCAGACTACCCTGAAGACAAAATGAAGAAATTTGGCTCCTATGCTTGGATCCCCGTGAAGGACTCACAGCTATTGGATACTCCAAGGTGTGAGTTCTTAATGATTGGAATTGCAGAGGATACAGGTGGAGTGAACATTGAGGAAACGATCTGCGATGAGGAAGATGACGAAGCGTGCATGCTGGAGGAGATGAAGAGGGCAACGCAAGTTGAAATGGCTGGGATCCCGACAGAACCTTTGGAAACAAAGGAATGGAAGTAATTATCAAAAACCCACACAATGTTACGCAGCATCGCTGTCATTTTTGTCATCTTGGGGTGCCACCTGGCCAGAGCTCATCCTGATGACGCTCTGAAATATTTACGTTCCCACGAAACGAAATTCGTCGAAGATATAAAATCGTTAGTATCTATTCCAAGCGTCTCGGCAAACCCTAAGAATCTAGAGGATGTACTTCGCGCTGCTGAATGGCTCCAAAACCGGCTGCTAAGTGCAGGATTTGAAAACGTCCAAAGGCTACCAACGGAGGGACCACGCCCTGTTGTCTATGCAGATTGGTTACATGCTGGTCCAACTAAACCCACTGTACTCATTTATGGACATTATGATGTCCAACCAGCAGAGCCCTTCGATTTGTGGACATCTCCTCCGTTTGCCCCTGCCATTAGAGGCGATGCAGTGTATGGGAGGGGGTGCAGCGATGATAAAGGAAACTTGTTGCTCCCTATTCAAGCAGCAGAGGCTATACTTGGCACTGATAACAACCTCCCCATAAATTTAAAGTTTCTATTGGAAGGTGAAGAGGAAATTGGGTCACCCCATCTGGAGACCTTTCTTAGAACGCATGCCGCTTTACTATCCGCACATTTTGTGCTCTCAGCAGATGGTGGTCAACCGAGTGCCTCTTATGGGGGCATCTCTCTTGGTCTACGAGGAGCGCTTGCCATGCAAGTGGAAGTCCAGTCCCTGAATAGGGATGTTCACAGCGGTAGTTTTGGAGGGTCAGTGCAAAATGCAGGGAGAGCTCTCGTCCAGCTCCTATCAACGTTGCATACAACCAATGAAAACGGTACTAGAGTTGCTGTAGAAGGTTTCTACGACACAGTCAAGGAGCCTAGCCCAGAGGACAGAGATGATGTGTTGGCGAGAAATTTTGATGATGTGATGGAAATTGTCACACCATTAGAGGCAGTGGACACTCATGGCGAGCCTGGATTCACAACTCTTGAAAGATTGTGGTTCAGACCAACGTTGGAAATCACTGGATATAGTTCTGGATTTTCAGGGGATGGAATTAAAACAATCATTCCGGGTCGTGCCGTGGCCAAATTGGCAGCGCGCCTCGTTCCCGATCAAGATCCTGCTGAAATTGCACGGCTTATTGAAGCCCATACAGAGAAATTTCATCCACCTGGCTGTAATGTCACCATCAAAGAACTGGGTTTCAAAGCGTTCCCATACACAATGTCAAGAGAAGGCGCTGCTAATGGAGCAGCGGCCAGAGTCCTTGCCCAGGTGTTTGATGGTACGCAGCCCATGTATCTACGAGACGGTGCAACCATACCCGCTTTGTCGCTTTTCAAAAGTGTGCTGGGGCTGGAAACTACGGTATTTGGATTTGGTCTCAGAGAAGATCTAATACACGCCCCAGATGAACACTTTAGTTTAGCGTTTGCAGAGCTTGGAAGGCGAGGATGGTTGAAGTTAATGTATGAACTGGGGAAGGAGGGTGCTTCTCAAGCTCAGAATGATCAAGATACAATTGAAAAAGTAGAACTCTAATATTTCATTACAATCCTGGAATTTTTGTCAAGCTGTGCTAAGACATGATAAATGCTCTCAGGCTTTGCAACAAGTGCGGAGATTGAGAAGCTCAGATATTTCCCAGATTTTCTTTCTCTCATCGTGCATTTGCCAAATTCTTCACATTCTTGGGCTATCACCTGTTTCAACTGTTCTAAAATATCTTGTGGGGCTTCACTTTCTGTGTTCTTGATGACTATATTGAAATCATACATTGTAGGAAAGCTGAGCAGGGAGTCTATGAGGAGTCCTGGAGTGCGTTCATTATCTATTTGTGGCAAACTTGGACTGAACTCGCCTCTGATGGCTCGTACCGCAACATCAAATCTAGTGGCACCTGCTTCATTTATGACCTCCCCTGTCTTTTCGTCGATGAGCAGCCCTTGGTCGTTCAATTTCAAACCTGTGGTGGTGAACTGGCAGTCGGTTGAGGGCAGTGTGCATATCGTCGCGAATACTTACTTTGTAGTCGAGGATGGATCTTGTCTGCTTCACCATCCGTCGATCTGCAGCGCATTGGTAACGCGCGTCCGCTTGAGAAAAAATGTATAATCGTCGGATGCCACTGACGAGCACACTGCAGCCTCATCATACGCGAAGACATATTGTGGATATCAAAAACTTATTCTGTATAACAATGAAGCATTTATGTAACCATAATCTTTTGGTGATCTCACTGAAAACTTCTGTTTGGTATCCTTCCCAGGACCCTAGGATTCAGACTGCAGATGTGGCGTACTGGATCAATTTCAGGTAGGCTACTGTGCGCCTGTAGGACCCTGCTGCCCTTTCTTACATATCACTACTATGAGGAGGTGGAGGGGGGTTCTGTTCGTTCACTTGGAGTTTAACCAAATATCGTCCAATCATTCACACAGAAAGACATTGGCTGCTGTGGTGTGGCACACCAGCAATGCCAGTTCTTCACCCCAGGAATGGTACCTGTCACCACGAAAGGAGCCATAGGGCGACTGTAGTCATCACAACCTCCTGAGCATTTGAAACAACGGAAATCCTTCAGCTTTCTGGGGCTCCATTAAGTCTGAAAACAGACAGGCAGCTCCTCCCCATCCTTCAAAAAGTGACTTGGGGTGATCTGGCGTCCCTGCATCCCTTCGAAAGTCGTCACTAAAGATCATGTATTTACCAAATTCTGTTGCCCTGTGAATCCATTTCTCATCCCCTGTAGCTTGATACACACAAAGCAAGGCATAGGCTGATCCAGAAACCCCATGGCATAAACCTGGCCCCTTCTTCAGCAGACCCCGCTCCCATATCACTTCTCCAGCCCTCTCCACAGCTGAAAGAAACACATCTCGACCTCTGGGGAAAACTTCTGCTGCTTTTGCAAACAAAAATACAGCTCCTGTGGAGCCATGACACCAATGCACTAGAGGTTGCTTTGGGCTGTCAGCGAGCATGCGGGTGGGGTAGTATCCAGCAGGTCTCCTCTCACCGTCTGAGTCGCATTCTATCTGAAGTATGTATGATAAAGATGCTTGAACATCATACCAAGCACCAGGGTCTATTTGCTCTATGACTTCAGGGAGGTGTAGCAATACATAAACTATGCCCATGAGCCCATGAGCTGCACCAAGGTAAGGATCCCCACCTTTTCCAGGTGGCCAAAGGTAGACAAGAGGGCATTGGGCGCCATTCTTGACTCGTTGTTGCCTTCCGACCGCTATGATTTTGGTGACAAGAGCCGAGATGATGGGTTTATATTTGGTAAGAGAATGGATGTGCTGCAGTGCTAGTGCACCAAACAAGTATCCAGCTCTGCCGTATAAGAACTCATCTTCTTGGCACTCCAATGCAAGGGCATGCAGGTCGAAATAGCTTTCTATGCTGTTTTGACACTCTTGTTGCAACTCATCCGAGAGATGGGAGGTGCCTAGCAGCAATGACGCTCTGTGTGCAGTTATTGCATGTGTATACAAGCACCCTGCAGTCCCTAATGCTAGACTGTAGCTGTGCCTATGATGTCTCACTGCGATGGATATACTGGTTCGGGAGAGTTGGAGTGCCTCCTCTATGAGGTGGTCCTGTCGTGTGTGCACTAAAGTGTAGGAGATACCCGCAATGCCTGCAGGTATGGGCGTTTAGCCTTTACTCGATGGTAAATAAGAAACCATGGCAGACTGAATCTTGCCTGTGTAAACATAGGGCTCGTGCGTGTTGGGTTCGGAAAGGATGTAATCCAGTGTCGATGTGAAGGGCCCCGTAAAGTCAAAGGACTGGTACTTTCGTTCAGGTCTCCAATCTGGCAAAGTATTAACGAAGAAACGAGTTGAACGCGACATTCCTGAGGTATTCGTTCGAAGAACAGACACAAGTGCTGGGCATTCTTATTCCAACAAAACCACTCCCAAAGAGGTGGCGCCATCCCTACAAAGAAACTCTTAATGCAAAATTAACATTACAGAAAAAGTTAATACAGAAAGAAAATGCATGTTATAATTCATTCAAAGTTTAGATAGCTTTTCAGAATGGAAAATTAAGCTCTTGTCCTGTAGAATTTCCTGTCAGCAAGCGACACGCTGATCGATTCAAAAGTCGCACTCCCATGACACAATCATACATGTACTACCAGTCTTCTTGACAGCGGACAGATTCCTTGATCAGAAATGCAGCAGCATTGAGAGGCTTCCTATCTTCATAGTCACACGTTTGTCGTACCCAGCTGGCCAATTTATTCGAAATATTCTGAAATTCTGTCCCATTCTCTCGTTGGGAGTATGCTGGCTCATCCAAGCTAGAACCCCTGCTCAATGCAGCCAGAACAGCTGCCTGTGCAACAGTCGAAAAATGATAATGCCTCGGTGAACTGCAATTATTGCCAATGTCTTCGATAACATCTACCTCCTCACTGGCTGAATCTGTGATGCAACTACTGTGGGGATAGAGGGTGGTCTCGCAGTGGCACCTTGGGGTTAGGATTGCTCTTTGGAACGCTCTGCTAGTTTCGTTTCTGCATGACGAATAGAACATATGGGGCTCAGTACATATGTAATGACAAACCTTAGTAAAACGGCTGCGCTAGAGTGACAGATTCACTTACAATGAAGGGGTCGAACTCCTCGGCAGAGAAACAGAAGCCTCTTCCAGCCATGTTTTAGTGTACCAATCCTCTCTAATATCGTACTTATTGCTTGAAAATTCTCTTACTTCAACCATGGGGCTGCGCAGTTTAAAAGAGTTTGGAGAAGCTCATTAACTATCCAACGGGTGCAACTTTGCGACTACAGACTTTCAGGAATTCCCTGGTTAGATATATGTATTATTAAGGTGTTTAACGTTATATATGATATACTTAGGACAAAGATTTGCAAATATTTTTCGGATCCCTTGACCTTGCAGTACCATTTCCAAATCTAAGGACAGAATCCAGGATTTGGTTTCGGAAATCTACTTGAAAAGGGCAAAAGCGACCAAATCTACAACAGTTCCTTTTCAACTTTTACTGCACAACATCATGACTTAGACTACCGTATCTCAGCACCATCTGGCATATTACGAGCTACCTCAATCTCCCCTTTGGTAGTTCTCAAAGTAACGTCGGCAAGACATGCTTTGCCTCCTTTTGCTCTAAATGCAGCTGCTATGCCTCTCCAATGATCTGATTTTAATGTCTTGACTCTAGATTGCTCGTTGAAGCTGTGCCCTGAAAGGGAAACTAGATCTCCTGGTTCTGAACCTTCAGGAGGAATGATCAACCGGACTACATCTAAATCTTCCTGAATGCATGCGGAGGCAAGCAGCATTGCCTCACTCAACTCACCACCAAGCTTTGCGGGCTTCAAATTCAAGATTGCAATGACCAACATGTCTTCCAGCTCTTCCTTGGAGACGTGTTTTTTCAAGCCGGCCACTACTTGCCTCATTTCAGTATTTCCAATATCTATTTGCAACAGCCATAGCTTATCACTTCCTGTGGGATGGTCTTCAACAGAAGTAACTTTTGCAACAACTATATGTGCTTTTGCAAACAAGGCTGTCGGCCCTTCAACAGGGCTACTGCGACTAACACCAGTTGTGGTTGGCTTCTGTGTCTTTGAATCCTTTTTCTCCTTCTGTTTGGGATAGTCAGATTGATTTGGCAGCTGTAATGTGGTGATTCGATTACTAAGTGGAAAGATTTGATCCATCTTTCCTTGTTCCAACTTTTCAGTCAAGAGATTGATAGCTGCAATAGCTTCCTCCAGTTTCACCCCCATTGTCCCCTTGTGAAAATGTTTTCTACTAGCTGCTCAGATATCTGAGGTTAGCAAACGCTGAACCTTCTGTTGAAATTCAAATAGCGCACGCAGTTTTGCAATTATTTTAGATCTCTGCTTTGAGGCGCAGGAATGTAGTGTATTGGCAATTATCCGGGGAGTCAAGCTTTCAAAATATTAGCATATAGAAGATGTGACGAACTGCTGCGAATACAGATCTAAATGCCTCAATGTGATCAGCGTTTATGACAATGTCTTCCCCACGACACTCGGGGGTTGAAGAGCGCTATGCAGCCGCAGCAATTTTTACAATGGCCCTCCACGCTTCTCAAGTGGATAGTGGATCTGCTGCTCCTGAGACAGGGGGCGATGTGGACCTCACAACGACCTGGGGGTATGATGAGTCGGGCCCACAGAGTCGCTTTGCCTGAAAATTTAATGCTCGTCTTCTTGTTGTAGAGAACCTTTGGAATTTGTGGAGGCACAGGAAGCAGCAAATTTCTGGGGTATTGACTTGGTGTCAAAAGGAGGTTTGCTTGACATTATTTATGCAAGGCTCAGCATTCCTAGAGAGCGTTGGGCAGGACTGAAGCTGCTTCCTCGCTCTGGTGGCAGCAGCAGAAAGATAGAATTGCACAAGCTTGTTAGATCCCATGTAGCAACAATTGATCCAGTATTGGCCTCACAATTACCTGCAATCAGAATAGCAACTCCTGTGCAGCCTCCCTCAGACTCTGGCTCTTCTCAGGGCAAGGATGTTGAGACCTTGGGCAGCTCCCTGGACAAAGGCCATCTCTGTCTGGAAAAGAAAACAGCTACAACAGAGCCTGATATTTCAAGAGATCTATGGGATGATCTTCTCTCAAGCAGCGACGATGAAGACTTCCATCAAGACTTAGAAAGGGAGCAAGCTTTGGTTGAGAAGTTGCCAGTGAAGTCAGTTCGTGAGTACATGATGCCGCCTAGCATGGCGTCGCAGCAGGAACATGTCGAGGAAAATCTATCAGAAAAGGACACTATCTGTTTTCCAAAACCTAAGAAGTCTGGAGCTCACACTGTATCTACACCAGCCCTTGCAGCAATATCAGAACTGTTGCAAGCCTGTATGGGAGCGTCGACATCCCTAGAGGCATTGGGGATGACATCAGCAGCAGGAGTAGCCCGTAGGTGGTATGACGCACGTTCAAGGACAGCCCTAAGACTTGTTGCTGTGTGGTTGCAGGTACCCTGGCAGAAAATAGTCAACATGGAAATGCTTCTGAGCGGAGAATCGTGTCCAATAGGAGGAGGGAGGCCACATATAGAGCACATTGATTCAATCGATGCCTATGAAAGGAAGATGAGGTATCTTAAAGTAGGAGCTGCTGCTGCCGTAGGTGGGACGCTGTTAGGTCTAACAGGTGGACTTGCAGCGCCTGCTATTGCTGCCGGACTTGGATCCGTTCTGGGAGTCTTGCCTATGGCTGGTGCGGCCACTGCTGCTGGTACAGTGAGCGGTTTTGTGGCATCAACTGCTGGAGTGGCCACCTTGGCGACAGCGGGAACTGCTGCTGGTGCAGGGGTTGCTGGAGGAGGTATGGTCAGAAGGACGGCAGATGTTTCTGAGTTTGGCTTCACAGAAGTGGCTGAAAGTCAGCAGATCAGGCTGGAAGAGGAAGACTCGGCTGCGGAGGAACAGATGAAATTGAAATCCCACGAGCTGCTTTATACAGTGCCACCCCCAAGGCGAAGATCAGCTGCATCTGGAAGCTTAGCCATAGGTGTGAGTGGTTGGATTGGTGGTCGGGATGATTTTACCAAGCCGTGGAGTTGTTTGCTTGCTCCAGGAGTCGATGCATATGGTCTTGTTTGGGAGAGTAAAGAGATGTTGGCATTAGGAAATGCATTGGGAACATTAGTGACACGACAGGCGACTTCGACGACTGCCAATTTGGCCATTCAGCATTTCTTCTATGCTGGAGCTGGTCTCATAGCAGCACTTGGTCCATCAGTTCTGCTGGGAGTCGGATTGTCACTTGCCATTGAGAACAGCTGGGCAGTGGCAATGGAACGCAGTGTGAAAGCAGGAAAACTTTTAGCTCAACTCTTGGCTGCTGGTGGAGCAGGAGACCGACCGGTGGTCTTAGTGGGCCACTCCATGGGCGCACGACTCATTTTTCATTGCTTGCTTGAGCTTTGTAGGTTGGGAGCCAGGGGGATCGTGCAGGATGTAGTATTATTAGGGACGCCTGTAGGAATACAACCTGAGCGTTGGAGAATGGCCAGGCGCATAGTATCTAGTAGACTGATCAATGGATACTCTCGCAGTGATTGGGTTATTGGAACATTAGCTGGTGGGAGCACGGGCTGGGTAAAACCCAATGCTGGCATCTGTCCAGTGCCATTAGAAGCACCAGGAATAGAGAACATCAACTTGGGTTCTCTTGCAAAGGGACATGGGGACTATTTAGAACATTTGCATGACATTATAGATATATTAGGTGTATTCTCTTGAAAGTAAAGCCATATGTATGTGGTCTGAAGAAGCTGGACCCTCACATGGGGCTGGCCATCAGACAGCATCTTGCCCAGAAGTTTGTTTCTTGCAATATCTTGGGAGAATCTTCGAGGCGGCATTGTTCAGCAAATTTGTGCGAGTTGTGGGCAGCCTTTTTAGAGTTGAAAAGTAGTTAAGAGTTTTCAGATATTTGTCTAGAACCTTGTTGCTGGAGTTTGAGTGAAACCTAACTTGAATCGTGCATTTAATATTCTCCCTTGTTTCCTAAATATGACGCAATAAACGCTGTTTCTAAAGTATTAAAGGTGTATAAGTAGTTAGGAAGCTGCAACGTATAGGTCAAGGTAAGGCGCGTGCCACAATTGCAATGCTGTCGGCTGCCGGAACACCGAGTTTGCTGATCCAGGTCACTGCCTCTGGGCTGTGGACAATGAGCACTTTTTGCTCCTCGCAAGTGTGCGAGCTGGTCCAAGGCCTCCCCCTTCCCGCCCTGAAGATTTCTTAAACGAGGCACATGGGAGCTAAGAGTCGAGAGCTTAGTATTACTTCTCAAAGCCCGTTCGCCCAACAAGTGTGCCTGAAGTTTATTTCGAGCTAGGAAACTGGAATCTCCATCCCTGCTCGAATTTTCAGTTGCGACCTGCAATTGACTCACATTGGCTTCCGGAGACTGGCACGCACCTAGCAAGCATATGTGTGCCATCCACAGATTCCCTTTTTCTGTCATGTTCTAACATGTTACCTCTCCTAATTTTTCAGTTTTGAGGTTTAATATTTGAAATCCAGTAAATTATGGTTCGTGCGGTTATCAGAGTTCCAGCTGTGGGTGAAGAAGGCCCACGGTCAGCCTCTTTTGGCCCATCAGGCTTAAACATGAGCAAGATCCCTTCACTCGTCTTTGATATGGAAGATATGGTGGACCAAAATGATGCACAGAGCAAAAATCAAAAGTCACGCTCAATAGAAGGAATGGCTGAAGTCGTCTCCCGACTCCGAGGACTTCTAGAGCCTTGGAGTGAAGTGGAGTACATGCTGTTGTTGCATGTTCGGATTGCCCATGAGGATGCAGTGAAAAAGAAGAATTGCACTCCCATGAACCTTGAAGATTTGGCTGACACTTTACGCCGCCTAGGCTACAGGGTGAAGCTGAGGACTGCTTTGGGCGGTGGATGGGGAGGTGCCTGCCTGCGTAACCTCCGCCACAGCTTTCTGACTGTGTGTGTGGAGAATGCAGATGGTACGGTCCAATCTTTTATTGTAGATCCTCGCTTCAAGGATCAGTTTCAGATCGCTCATTCCACAGAAAGGTATGCCGCTGTACTAGCAATTTTGGACTCTGAAGTTGTCCTCCCTCAGGATCGGTTGACAAAGGTTGTTGAGTTGCTGTGCAATGAAATGGCCAGGTCATTTCAAGACTGCAATGCAACTCTCCCACCATGGCGACAATGCAGTGCCATGCTCTCCAAGTGGGATCCAAGACGCTCAGAAGAAGTTGATCTGACGTATGGGCGTGGACCTCGGAATGTGACTGCTGCAGCTGCAGTAAACAATTCATTTGGAGTAGCAGAGGACGCTCAGAAGGCTAGTATTGCCTCTCGAATTGCATCAGCAGCCTTCAGCAGGGATCGTCCTCCCTCACCTATTTCAGAAGGTTTCGAGATCGATGAGTTGGCTGGGTGCTCCACGGAAACTGGTTCATCAGTGGGAGAAGCCAGTGACGGTGAGCAGAGTGGCCATCCAATGGCGCATGTCTTTCAAGGTATCCAAGCAGCAGCAGCTGCACTGCCAAATCGTCGAAACACTTGGACCTGACACATAAACTGTTTTAGAGTGTGTTTGTGTGTGTGTGAGAGAGAGAGAGAGAGAGAGAGAGTCTCCTATATAAATGAAAAAGAGTCATTTCCAACGGATGCTGCGATCTATCTAGGACAATCAATAATTCACTGGATGACTACCTGCCCATGATCTGGGTTTTTGCTTCTCTTTACAAAAAATGTTCTTCTTGACTTGCTTGCCTGCTTGATGGCGTTTCAACCCCAATGATGATGACAACAGTGTCTTTGGTAATGTTTGCTTGAAGTTTTTAGCAGCAAACAAATGCATGTTACGTTTACAATGAATGAAACTGTTCTTCTTCTTCTCCCATGTAACTGCCCTTTAAAACTTTGTTAGCAAATGTACTGAATGTTGTTTGTTAGAAGTAAGTAAGTAAGTATCTTACTCCATTAATGTACATGAAAATGGTTCATCTTGCAACTCATTAAACACACTCATCGATCATGTCCTCATACACAAATGGTGGACTGCTCAAAACTTGGTCCCCCTGCAAACATAACATCCTTGCCATTAATGCTCCTTTCCCAGTTTTTGAAAATTCCAATACTTGTGGCTGTGCACCCAGGACTCCAGAGGACATCCCCGCGTCCACTCTCCACACCCTTCCGTCACACTCACAGTTCAAGCCGCCCATCTGTGGAGTGTGTCCCACAACCATGGCTTTGGCTCCCAGTTTCTTCAACGTCTGATCCAATTGGGTACGCATGTGTAAGCGGTCATAGTCAGAAACCCTTTCTTTTCCAAATGTTCTGTTCCACATGACGGAGTTAGAATCCCCCATGGCAGGGAAGGGCGGTGTGGCATTGGAGCCATCTTCTTTTTGACACCCGAGCATCCAAGCAGCCACTTCATCGTTCAATCGTTGTAAGCCATACATCAAGTGCTGAGGTAAAAGTCCTCCATGTGCAAATACAATTTCATTAACTATCAAAACAGCTGGGTTTTTGGCCAGCTCCTTGGCCATCTGGCCTCCAGGTCGATAGAGCATCCATCTCGCATTAAGTACAGCATTCCGATCGCTTCTAATGACATCCTCAGGTAGCCCAGCTGCAGCTGCACTTTCCACAAATGCACCAGGGGTAACGTACCTAAAATCCCCTGCTACATTTAGACTCTCGTGGTTGCCATTGAGCATGTATACAGCTCCGCCCACCAGTCTTGCTTGGCGGTCTAGTTCTCTCAGTAATAAAATTGTGGAAATCTCAGAATCGCCACGGTCTAATACATCACCCAGTTGTACTACTGTTGTATCTCCACCAATCCACGAAACCCTACCGTCCTCAGCAGCCAGGACACCAGCAAGTTCTAAACATGCTAATGCCTTTCCGAGGTCGCCATGGATGTCACCTATTGCAATAATATTGCCCGTGGCTTTCACCTTGACTGGAGGGCCTAAGGTCCCTTGCATGCTTTGCTCGTACTCAGATTGGAAGCTATATGAGAGAAGCGTACCTCTTGCTTCAGCTGTAACCTCAAGCGCTGCTGCCCGAACCTCACTGCTCCTTTGGGACGCACAGGCCACAATTGCCACCTGAATAAAGGTGCGCAGGTGCGTTGCCACGAAAAATGTCGATAAAGCTCCATGACTTTGACGCGATATAGGGCGCCTCAATGAAACTACCCCGTGCACTGGTGAGAATGCTCTAGCTTTGTTGGGAAATAACCTAGAATTCACTGACTGAGGTCCTCCCGGACGCTGAAGAAACATTTCCCCCACCATTACTACAGTTTGAATGTAACGGTGTATCTAAAAAGAGTGCGTAGATCCCTATCCAAATTCTGTCAATTCCAAATATCCTTCAAAATCGATAGATTTGGGGAAATTCTGACCTAGTGGCCACAAATTTAAAACGTTCCTAATGTCAATTTGAGTAAAATACAAATTTTAAAGAATGCAATTAGCTTTTATTTCTATCATTGACTGTACATATCTCCCTTTTGCTGCAAGAGCCTACGACCAAACCCATGGCTGCCCACTTTGAGAATTTGCCTATCAAGCAAACCCAAGAAAATGAGAATGACTGGCTCCTTGAAGGAGCACCACCATAGCATTATCATGCGTAAAAATGATTTCCTGCGCGGCAAGTTCTCTTGCTAAGCTAATGTGACTCCTTCACAACCTGTGTGTACCAGAGATGGGATGGATCCTTCAAAGGCATGCAACTTGAGCTGGGAGCCATATCGAGTTGAAACCAAATTCCACCACATTTAGGTTCAATTCCAATTCTATTGATTTCGAAGAGTGTCTTAGATTTGTTGATTCCCATATATACGATTACTTTGCAGTCTTTGACTGCCAATCAGCGCTGGAATGATCGTGATTCCTTCTTTGACACCCACTCAGGAGGCTGAAGTTTACCTCAGCACTGAGAACAGATGCGCTGCTGAATCAAGGAAGGAGGGAGATCTCCAGTACTTGATTTCAAATAGGTATGCCTCCAGGTAAACATCGAGGCCAAGAATCCACTCGCTGCTGACAATGCCCTCTCCCTCACTCAGATGGTTTGCTACATGGTGCCAACACACTGGATTCACATACGATCACGTCCGCAAAAAGGCAAGTGTTCGGCCCCTTGAAGAGCCTGGACCACGCCCTGGTCCCATCGACAGTTCAGATCTGCTTGCCGCACCGATCGCCAGTGCCGGTAGAATCCCAGACATAATGGCTTCCGAACTGGAAGAGGTCGATGTTACGTTGCGCACAGGCCTCGTAGAGAAGCATGATTATTGGCCAGTCTATGAGCCAACATGGGAGCTCCTCAAGTCTTGGTATCCTGTTCAAGGTTTGGAAATCAAGAGAGAATATCTGCCTGTTGGTTCCAATAAAGCACTCATGGAGGTGGATCTGTATCCGCTGAGGTTCAAGGTGATAGAAGAGTCCAGTGAGAGCAATACTATAATATCTGTCAACCAGGCTTGTACTGTCAGAAGACTGAAAGAAAGAGCGTGCAGTGCTCTAGGGCTATCTTCAAATGAGTACATATTGATGGATTATCATGGCCAATCTTCTCCTGAAAGCTTAGAAAGCAGGATGGCCAAACAAGTGCAAGGGCTCCATCTCTACGACTTGCAAGCCCTCCTACTTCGTAAAAGAGATGAGGTTCCAGATGAAGAGAAAGGGCCAGCTCCAGCGACACAAGTTTCAGCACCGATTCCAGTGGTCAGTCATCAGGTAAACATGCAGAGCGTGCCTGGAGGGAGTGGATCATTCAGTAGTTTGGGACTGGTGCTGACACCTAGAGCTACGGGTGGTAGATTGAGTGTCAGTCCAGGGGGAGGTATCCCAAGCTCACCCCTGAGCAGATCCTTCACCCAGAGACCTCAATGGGCAGAAGACCAGATAGTCTATGCTCCTGGGAGAAGGAAAGGGCTGGCTGGACTGGGCAATCTAGGCAATACATGTTTTTTGAATTCTGCAGTACAATGTTTAGCACATTCCTGGCCCCTTGTGGAGACTTTTTTACAGGGAACATATAAGGTTGATTTGAACAAGGACAATCCCCTGGGGCTGGGGGGTAAGTTGGCAATGGCATTCGGCGCCCTGATGACAAAGCTTTGGCAGGGTGGTGTGGGGCATGTCTCTCCAAAAGGATTTAGGTGGGCGCTCTGTCAATTTGCACCCTATTTTGGGGGTTATTCTCAACAAGACTCTCAAGAACTCCTAGCGTTCCTGTTGGATGGACTCCATGAGGACTTGAACAGAATACAGGACAAACCATACGAGGAGGAAAAGGACAGCGGGGGGAGGCCTGATGCAGAGGTCGCTGCCGAATCCTGGGCTGCTCATAAACGCAGGAATGATTCTGTCATAGTAGACCATTTTCAAGGCATGTATAAATCCACTCTGGTATGCCCCGAGTGCAACAACCGCAGCGTGAAGTTTGATCCGTTCATGTACCTGTCTTTGCCCCTACCGTCTGCCAGGACAAGGACCCTTTCAATCATCATGGTGCACATTGACGGATCCTCACCGCCACAGCAGTTCTCAGTAGAACTCTCTAAGAATGAGAGCATAGGAGGCTTATACAAGGCTTTGTCCACTATGAGCGATGTTGCACTTGATGAGATGGTGGTCGCTTTGTGGGACACAAGTGGAAGCAAGAGCAGTCTCACATTGTTGACCGATCTTAAAGCACATTTGTCAGTGATTAAAGAGGAAAGGAGTCGAGGGTTTACGAGCCTCTTCAATCCTCCCCCTCCCCCTGAAATGCTAGTTTTTAGATATCGATCCCGGAATGAAAATCCTCTACATAAATCTCTGAAAGAAGGAGCTGACAAAGAAGAAGAAGGAGAAGAAGAAGGACGACAAGAAGGACAACGACAACAGGATGCACACATTCACAGACGCTTAGTGCAAATCTTCCACAAAGTGTCTCGATCCAACGACAGTCTGATTCCGCCTCTTCCATTGTACTTGACAACTGAAGAAATAGGAGCACTCACATTAGAAAAGACCACTAGCAACACATTCCAGATTAAAAATGACTGCGCCATTAGAGCTGCGATACAAAAGGCGCTGCAGCCCTTTGCCAAGCGCCCCTCTGATGTCACTCCTCATTCTCAGCTGCCGTTTGAAGACGACATGGATACTCCTGTCAATGTAGACGCAGATGTGGAAATGGCAGCAGCTGAGTTGTCAGAGCCTGGGACCCCGGTTGTTATGGGTTCAGCTGACCCATCTCCCACAATTAGCATAGAAGGGGATGGAGGAGGAGGAGGAGGAGATGTAGCTTTTGGCGGTGAAAGTGTTGAAGCAGCCCTGGATATTTGGTCTGCACAGAGGACCATGGAGGAAGATAAGGAAATAGCGGGAGAGGAAGATGAGTCGTTCAAACTTTATTTTTCGGATGTCGATGGGCGTCCTTACGTTACAAGTAGTTTCTATTTCAAACAGCAGGATCCAAAATTGGATGGAGAAGGACCTCTGTATCTGGTGGCAGAATGGGACGCGGCCGCCACCTCTCAGTATGATAGGAGTGCATATGACCATCCTGAGATGCATGCCTCAGCTCTGGCTGCAAAGGCAGCAAAAGACACCACCACTTCTTCTGGACAAAAGACATCGAGCAGGGTGGTGGCCCTGAAAGACTGTCTTCGTACATTCTGTGAGCCGGAAAGACTCGATGCGAATGAGAGCTGGTTGTGCGGGAAATGCAAAAGCCACGTGCAAGCTCATAAGAAACTTGATTTGTGGACGTTACCTGAAGTTTTGGTCATCCATCTGAAACGATTCCAAAATTCAGGCAGTACATTTGGGCACAACAGGTTCACTGGTGACAAATTGGACACCCATGTCGACTTCCCTCTCTCAGGTCTCAATGTGTCCACCTTTGTGGATGGCAAAGGGGTTGCGCCAATGGATTCCATCCCCACATATGAATTATTTGGGGTGAGCAATCATTTTGGAGGACTGGGTGGGGGGCATTACACTGCATACGTGCAGATGCCAGACGATAAAAAATGGTATACCTTTGATGATTCACACGTTAGGGAGATGTCAGCAGGCGAGGTCGTATCACCTGCTGCATATTTATTATTCTACAGGAGACAAGGGGCCCCTTGTAAGGGCTTGGAAGATTTGTTACTAGTGATGAACACTGAAGATGAGAGTAAAGGAAGAGAGGGTGGTCCTATTGTTGAAGGAGAGGAGGAGGAGGAGGAGGAGGAGGAGGAGGGCAGTTGCCAGATACCAAGGGAGGAGAGATCGACGGATTTGTGTGCGTATCCTCTCTCAAGTGAGTCCTTGGTCACTCAGTATGACAACAATTCGCCCACCAGGGCAAAGGGAATGATCTTGGATGATGATCTCCATGCAATGGACATGTAGGTACCTGAAACGCGCATACCCCAACATTTGATTACATAGCCTGCACCCTTCTCAATAATGCTCACTCGCAACGATGTGCTTCAGCGACTCCCATACATGAGTATGGAGCGGAACAATCTCGTTCTGTACTGGTACATACAACAACTGCCATTGCGCCTCGTTTCGAAGGGTATCTCCTTCTAGTTTGAAATATCCCTGCCACACAGTATCTACATCACCTCGTTCCAGCGCACGAGCTACTGCCTCTGAAGGCATTTGAGGATCTAGTACCAGCAGTACAAAGGAATCTTGCTCCTTCTTCCTTCTTTGAATGCCTACTATCGTTCTACTGTGGCCTTGGTATTGAAAATAAAGTGGAGGTGCGGAGGTGACAACCACAGCGGGGCTCAATACATCTTTTTCTTTATGACTGGAATAAAACTTCCAAACCCACCTCAGCAATAAGTCGCCAGACCTACCTAGACTTGGATTGACTCCAAAATCTACAATTTTTGTTATGACTCCGAATTGATGCAAAAGAGCTGCTACTTCAGTGGTGCCTATCCATGTCCGAGTTCCTTGAACGGTATGCCCAAGTTGCTCTGCCCCCTCGCAATCAAAGCCCTGCAACCAAGCACACTCCAGCCAGGCCTGGAGCGAAGCTATATTCGGAACATAGCCAGCTCCATTGAACAAAATATCGCGCATGCATTGCCTAGTGTTAAGTAAATGTGAAATCTGCATCTGCAAATTTCTCCACCCACAACCAAACCCAGAGTCAGCTGATGTACTGGAATAGTGGCAAACACCTGGTGCGCACAGGAACGTCATGCACTCCTCCTGCTCCTCTGTCAAATCAGTGCAAAGGCATGCTCCCACTTTTTCTATCAGGCCCTCTGAAACTTGCCTTCCAAATACTTCTGGCCGCTGTGCACGAGCAATCTCAGATACTACAGCAGGTCGTATGAGTCCTCGCATCACACTGCGGAGTGTGCCAATCGCTCGCTTGAGTGTCAGTGAAGGAGGGCGAAGAGACAGGGAGGAGATTGGAGTTCTTATCGAGGAAAAAATACAATCGTAAGATGCCTAGAAGTAAGGAAAGCAAAATTGGATTCGAAGGTCCCGCTTGGAAAGGATTTTGGCTGCTATACAGTCTCTCCTTTCAAGGCAGCAAAAACATGCCAAGTGATCCGAAACTAGCAACAAAGCTGACTCTAGGACACGCTATGTCAGAGCTTACACGGTCTTGATCTTATGAAATTTCGATATCTCCGTTCGACATATGTGTCTCCTCCCTAATAACTGGAATGAAAACCAAGAATTGGCGCCGCAACTGCTGAAACTGTTTTTCGAAACTTAAATGCATCAGGTGCATCATTTTGGTACAATTCAACGTTTTACTGAATACAAATCATAATAAAGACGATAATAATCAGCTGAGAAGAAGGTTACAAGGACTTGCACCTCAGAAAACTCTCATTTGCTTAGTTTAAATGCCAGTTTAAAGGCACAAAAGATATGGACTTCAGCGATGCCACAGATTTCACGGGACCTGCTCCTTTATTCTCACCTGATGGAAAACATATAGCTTCGACGCAAGAGTACCGACTTGTCATTCGGGACTCAGAGACTCTGACAGTTTTAGCACTGTTTAGTTGTTTAGACAAAATAGAACGCATTTCTTGGTCGCCAAATAGTGACCATTTATTATGCGGGCTGTTTAAACGTGGGGTTTTACAAATTTTTAGTGTCTCAGACCCTGAATGGAATTGCACTATTTCCGAGGGACTTGCAGGCATCGTCTCTGCTCTTTTCAGTCCCAACGGACAGCAGGTGTTGATCACAGCAGATTTTCAAATAAAGTTGTCAGTTTGGTCACTTATTACACAGACTTGCATTGCTCTGCAAGGTCCCAAACACCCGACAGCGGGGAAAGCATTTTCCCCTGATGGACTTTCTTTGGCAGTTCTGGGACGCTCTGACTGCAAAGACAGCATCACACTGTATGACACAGCCACTTGGGAGCCAACATGTCGATTTGCACTGAAGACTGTGGATGCAGACGACATCAAGTGGTCACCAGATAGTTCATCAATAGCGGTTTGGGACTCTCCCTCTCAGTCTCACAGAATTACTGTGTACAGCAGAGAGGGGCAGTATCTTGCAACGTACAGTGCCTACAATGATGCCTTGGGCATCAAAGCGGTTACATGGTCTCCATCTGGGCACCTTCTTGCCATTGGTAGCTTTGATCAGGGTTTGAAGATTCTGAATAACGTCACCTGGCAACCACTGTGCGAATTCCAACACACCGTGATGGTGAATGAGCCAGAAACGCTGGCTATTTACCATGAAGAGGAGGAAGACCAGGACGTGCTGCTGGACAGTACCAATGCCAATGGTCTTCGTTTGTTGGGTCCCAAGATTGACAAAGCAGGAAGTAGATTGAATTCGCCGACAAAAGGGTCCCCTACAAAAGGATCACCCCAAAAAGGATCTCCAACGAAACAAATCATGGTCAGCAGGCCTGACTCGCCCTCCAAACTCAAACCACCAACTCCTCTGTCGTACAAGGCGCAACCCGCCTCAAATCCCTGGAACGACACAGAAAATGAACCACATTCAAAATATGTTGTTGCCACTCTTCCAGCTCGGATTAGCAGCTTGAAACCGCCCATGGACAAACCTAACCCCAAGCTTGGAGTGGGATGGATTGCATGGAGCTTTGATGGAGCATACGTGGCAAGCCGGTGCGACCAAATGCCTTCGGCCGTGTGGATATGGGATACTGCTAGACTTGAGGCTGTCTCCATCCTTGTTCATGCTAGGAATATAAAATCTCTAGAATGGCATCCACACAAACAACACTTGGCGATCGTGACTGGGGTTGGCAAGCTATTTATGTGGACGCCAGAGGGTGCTTCCTGTGCCTCCATCCCACTCAATGGCTTCAAAGCTCACAGCCTTGCATGGAGTTTGGATGGCATGGCTATTTTATTGAGAGGTAAAGATTCTTTTGCATGTGCTTATACTATAGATGATTAATATGTTTAAACATATCCTCGTTCATTCCTTTCTTTCTGTTCATGAATTGCTGCTAGTGGATCGTCTGCCCGTTGCCGAACTAATCTGTATGCCTCCATGTCTTCGGCACTGACATTCAGATCTCCTCCCGCTAAGGAGTTATAGCCTACCGCACTATCTTGGGCAGCGGAGCTATTCTTTTTCTTCTGTTTCAAAATGGCTTCCCTTAACCTCACAGGATCGAGTTCCTCGGTAGTTGCATCTTTGAGTTCTGAAGCCCCCCACAATTTACCACCAGTAACTAACCCAGCATTTGTCAGTTTCATGCTGCCTTCTTCGTCGTCGTCTTCTTCCTTCTCCTTCATCTTCTTGCTGGCCTCCAACCTCTCCATGTTTTTCTGCATCTGCTCATGCTCATCTTCTATGACTTTCCCAATGCAATAGCTATTTTTTACCATCTGATGACAACATGCAAAACCCCACTGTCCATCCTTCCACCAAGAGCCCCAGACTGAAGCATGATTGTTGATACACACATCTTCTTCATACCTTGCCGATTTAATTTTCACTTCATGTCCTCTGATCACTCTACCAGAGGCATCATACTCTACATATGCCTCACTGGCCTTCAAGGCCAACATCTGCTCATCTGGTGTCTCTGCCGCATTGCCATACTTTGAAAGGACAGTGTCTTTGGAACGTGTAGCCACAGCAGCCTTTTTCTGTAAAAACTGTCTGTGAGCTAACTCAGCTTGTGATGGCGTTGCTTGAATATGAACATCATGTCCCTTTTCGTATGCAGTTATTGAAAATTGGTTAAGCTGACTAAAATCTGCAATTTGTCCTGAAGACCTCACAAAATTGTCTCCAGCAAACGTCTTTTGAGAAGCATCCTTGTCAGGGTTTGGATCTTCTCGCATTGACCGCGACTTGGGATCATAGTATGCTGAATTGGTATCTAAGTTGAGCAAGTACTTGGCTGTGTCCTCTCTTATTCTAAGATTACGAACAGTCCCTGTAGCTCCACCTCCCACTGTTCTCACACGCTTCTCAATCTTTGCAAAATGGGCCTCCTCTGTATCCTCGACTTTGTCCTCCTCTTCTTCTCCGTCAGCCTCCAAATCCTCCTCTTTGAAAGTCTCATCCAAGGCTTCCCTTTTGCACATATCGTGTCGCAGCTGGCTTATCTTTTCAAACTTTTCTGCCTGTTTCGTCCATTCGTCTGCGGTATACCCATTCCAGCGATCCCTTTTAGCATCGAATGATGCTACTTGTATATTTTCTACCTTTTCATCTGCCGCTATATTTTTATTTGTCCACTTAGCGCCTTTTGATCTCGGTCTCTCCATACAATCTTTTGTCTTATGAGCTAAAGAACCACAGTTTTCACAGGCTCCTTTCCGCCATTTTGTAGCCTGGAATACCTTGGCGCCACGATCGTACCAGGTCTTTTCCTCCGCAGTCTCACTTTTCCACTTTTTCTGATGCTTCAGCGTAGGACCTTCATTATTTAGATACCATGGCGCACTTGCCATAAACTGAGGAATATGAGGGTTGATCGGTTTTCCTTCCTCATCGAGCTGCAGGGAGTTTGAGCGGTGTCAGTGCCAACACATAACCTCAGACTGAAGCTACGAGCTGCTTACCTCTGGCTCTGCTAAGCCTGCTTTACGTGCTTCTTCAAGCTCCCTTTGACGCTTACGCTCTTCTGCCATTCCAGGAGTTCCGAAGCAGCGAATCCAGAATCGAACGAATTAAATCGCCAGCCTAATTTATAGCTGCAACGAGAGAATTGTGCTTGTTGTAGAACATTATAGTACCTTAACTATTATATTACTCGTTTTTGTGTCTTCCTAATGCTTCCTCTTCCAGAGGATGCATGTCGCCCGATATGACCAAAGAATGCAATGGCTCTCCAAAATTTATGTCCAGAAGATTAACCATGGGGCCCGCTACAATTTTCTGAGTATCGCTGCCTATTCGTGCGATGCCAACACACATAGTCTGTGCATTATACGCATTCTCCTTCCTCTTTTCTTCAATCTCTAACAGTTGCTCTATGGCCGTGTTGATTGTCATGAACCGAGGGGGCTCATACACTTTCTTCCCCCTTGCTAGGGACTCCAGAGAAGGCTCCTTGACTTTGATATCTAATAAACACAAGGTATGCAAGCCAACCTTTCTATTAGATAAAATTTTATCATAGAAACTGTCTGGGCGCCAAGTTTCAGTGAAGAACACTATTGACACTGCCTCTCCATATCTGTAAAGCTGCAAACCAGCTGCGCCAACTGCATTCATTATAGATGCATTGTGAATTACTTTAACCGGGATTCTTTGTGATACAGCTCTCAACTCTAAGTCTGTGTGGGTCGTTGCGCCATAGGGGTCGCCAACAACAAGGAAAGCGACATCGTGGTCAGCTGCTCCTTCTAAAATTGTATCTGCTTCCATTTCTACCATCTCTCTATCAGCTATGATGACAGTTTTCTCATAAAATGCCTCCAAACGCTCCTTTGGGACCAGCAGTAGAGAGGTGTAACTTTCGAGATAGACCCTGTCACAATTGCGGATGGCTTCCAAACCCCTGGCAAGAACAGAATGGCAAAGATCATTGGTCTCAACTTTTATATTAGTACCATACCTTCTAGTAGGATTCCATAGGCATAAGCAAGAAACTCGAGTCTACTCACCGGACACTAACATCTTTCTCGTCAGCAAGACCCAATCCGATGATATAGAAAACCATTATAATTTAGGCGATTAGAATATTTCAAGTACATTAAGTGCATGCATTATCAATTTTATGGTATATGATCGTGATTTGCCACCTTGAGACGGTCCTACATATTGCCGAAATTTCGGAGCCAGCTGTTGGAGGACCAGCTCTCTTTGCCCTAGTAGGCTCTGCCACAGCATTTTTCGTAATAGTTTCTGTCAATAATAAAATTTACTTGAATCATAGAGCCACGATGAAGTCAGGGATTCATCCTAAGGTCCTGAAAGGCTCGAAAAGTTGCAATGCATCCAAGGGCTTGCCAACTAGGTTACCAACAAGGAGTTTGAAGCTGAATCGCTCCTCTTTGATTATCAAAGCTGTAGCAGCACCAGAAAAGCCCACTGCTGAGGAAGTTCCGTTCACAGCTTGGGATACTGCAGTGCAACGCATCGCAAAACGCGATGACCTTAAGACTATCATGATTTTGGGAGCAGGTCCTATCGTTATCGGTCAGGTAAGACGACTATTTCTTGCAGGATTGATTTTACCTCTTCCTTGCTTGACACTTTGGTGTTACCCTACTCACTAAACCACCCTCCTCGTACAGGCCTGCGAGTTTGATTACTCTGGTACTCAGGCCTGTAAAGCTCTCAAAGCTGAAGGTTATAAGGTAGTTTTGGTTAACAGTAATCCTGCTACCATCATGACTGATCCAGGCACTGCTGACCGTACTTATGTGGGTCCAATGACCCCAGAGATGGTGGAACAAATCATACAAAAGGAGCAGCCAGACGCCATCCTGCCCACAATGGGTGGTCAAACTGCACTGAATCTGGCTAAAGCACTTTCTGAGAATGGAATTTTGGACAAATATGGAGTGGAGCTCATTGGTGCTAAGCTGGCTTCCATCAACAAAGCTGAGGATCGTGAATTGTTTGCAAACGCCATGAAGAAACTCAATCTCAAGATGGCTGCTTCGGAAATCGCTACCACCATGGAAGAATGTCTCGTTGCTGCTGAGAAGATTGGCAAATTCCCTCTCATTATCCGTCCAGCCTTCACATTGGGAGGTACTGGTGGAGGCATTGCATACAACCTTGATGAGTTCAAGGAAATCTGTAATGCAGGTCTGACAGCCTCCATGACGTCTCAGGTTCAAGTCGAACAATCCCTTTTGGGCTGGAAGGAATTCGAACTTGAGGTGATGAGAGATTTGGCAGATAACGTTGTCATCATTTGCTCTATTGAGAATGTGGACCCTATGGGTGTGCACACCGGAGATTCCATCACTGTTGCACCAGCACAAACTCTGACAGACAAGGAGTACCAACGCCTTCGCGATGCGTCGGTGGCTATCATCAGAGAAATGGGAGTGGAGTGTGGGGGTTCCAATGTGCAGATGGCCATCAACCCTGTTGATGGCGAAGTGATGATCATAGAGATGAATCCTCGTGTCTCTCGTTCTTCGGCTCTTGCAAGTAAAGCCACTGGCTTTCCCATTGCCAAAATGGCTGCTAAATTGGCTTGCGGAAGCACGTTGGATCAAATTCCTAATGATATAACGCTGAAGACTCCAGCATCATTTGAGCCGTCTATCGACTACGTTGTGACTAAAATTCCACGCTTTGCATTTGAGAAGTTTCCTGGCGCTCAGCCAGTTTTGACCACCCAAATGAAGAGCGTGGGCGAAGCCATGGCCATAGGCCGTACGTTCCAAGAAAGTTTCCAGAAAGCCATGAGATCCCTTGAAACTGGTATGGATGGGTGGAGCCTCCCCCGTAACTACAAAAGGCTTTCCCATGAGAAGCTCATCTATAATATGAGGGTGCCCTGTCCAGAGCGGATGTCGGTCATCAAGCAAGCTTTTGAAGACGGCTTCAGCTCCGAGGAAATTCAGGATCTGACAAAGATTGACCCATGGTTTGTCTCGCAGCTGGCTGAACTCCATGAAGTTGAGACTTGGCTTAAAACCAAGAAGCTGGGTGATATTTCCAAGGTCGATATGTTGGAGCTCAAAAAGAGGGGTTTCTCGGATGCCCAGATCGCTTCCTGCACTGGCGCTCCAATGATGGAGGTGCGGGCGGTCCGCAAGGGCCTGGGAGTGATTCCCTCAATGAAGAGAGTAGACACATGTGCTGCAGAGTTTGAAGCTGGCACCCCCTACATGTATTCGTCCTACGACGGCGAATGTGAATGCGAACCAACCACCGCCAGAAAGGTTCTTATTCTGGGCGGTGGGCCCAATCGTATCGGACAAGGTATCGAGTTTGATTATTGCTGCTGCCATGCTTCCTTCTCCCTCAGGGACGCTGGTTTTGAAACTATCATGATGAATAGTAACCCAGAGACTGTATCGACGGATTACGACACATCCTCCCGTCTTTACTTTGAGCCATTGACCGTGGAGGATGTCTTGAATGTCATAGAGAAGGAACGTCCAGAAGGAATCATCGTACAATTTGGCGGTCAAACTCCATTGAAGCTTGCTACGCCACTTGCCAAAGCCCTTGCGGAGAACCCTTTGCCAGCATCCTCTGGCAATGGAAATGTTAGTATCTGGGGCACCCAACCAGAGTCCATCGATGAAGCCGAGGATAGAGACCGATGGATGGCCCTGTTAGAAAAATTGGAAATCCGCCAGCCAGCCGGTGGGACGGCAATTGATGAGCAGGGAGCTGTTGAAATTGCCAACAAGTTGACATATCCTGTTATGATCCGCCCATCCTTTGTGTTGGGTGGTCGGGCTATGGAAATTGTCTACACTGAGAGTGATATTCGAAGGTATATCAATACCGCGGTGGAAGTGGATCCAGAACGGCCCGTCTTGGTCGACAAGTACTTGGATAGGGCAGATGAACTCGACGTAGATGCCCTCTCAGATAAAGATGGTAATGTCGTGATCTGTGGAATCATGCAGCATATTGAACAGGCTGGCGTCCACTCTGGAGATTCTGCCTGTAGTATTCCGCCACAAACTATCAGCGAGGATTGTCTGGACGTCATCAGAGACTGGACCCCGAAAATTGCCAAGGCTCTGGGTGTGGTGGGGTTGATCAACATCCAGTATGCGGTGCAGGATAACCAAGTGTACATCATAGAAGCAAATCCGCGTGCCTCTCGTACCGTGCCATTTGTGGCCAAGGCCATCAATCATCCAATTGCTAGCTATGCCTCTTTATTGATGTCTGGAGTAACCCTGAAGGAGCTTGGCTTCACCGAGGAGCCAAAACCAGATCATGTCGCAGTGAAGGAGGCCGTCTTACCCTTTGATAAATTCGCAGGTGCCGATACCCTTCTAGGGCCGGAAATGCGATCCACTGGAGAGGTCATGGGCCTGGACACTACATTTGCCAAGGCGTATGCCAAGGCTGCGATTGCCGCTGGTCAACGCCTGCCAGACCATGGTAATGTCTTTATTTCCATGATGGAGAAGTATAAGGATGCTGTCGTGCCAATTGCAAAGGATTTGAATGCCATGGGCTATAAAATTCTTGCAACATCTGGCACCGCTGATCACCTTCGCAAGGCTGGCGTGGACGACGTAACGACCGTATTGAAAATACATGAGGGCAGACCAAATGCGGCTGATATGGTCATCAATGGTGACATGGCAATGATGTTGATCACCAGTTCTGGAGACGAATTGGATCGGGAGGATGGGAGAGACTTGAGAAGGTTAGCTTTGGCCTACAAAGTTCCCATTGTGACGACAGTAGCTGGTGCAAAAGCAACGGTGGAGGCACTGAGGGGGATGAAAGATGGTCCCTTGGAGATGATTCCTTTACAGGATTACCATTAGTGTGTATGTGTGTGTGTGTGTGTGTGAAAAATGTAACATACAGCAGCATCAGGCAGTATCTAAAATACCTATTTCTATTACTAGACCAAATGACATCCCTATGTCGTCGGATCATCTACTGCTTTATATGTAGAGCTATTAACAACGATGGTCCTCACACTTCCAACGATAGCCATGAGTGTCACTAAGAGGCAGAAGACATTGAGAAGCTGCAGTCCAATCACTTTTGTGGTTGAAGGTTTGTAAACCTTTATGTACATAAAAAGGGGAGCGGCAATTTGAGCTGGCCAGAAGCCAATTGCCCCAACTAAACCAACAATAGTATCGAAAAATGGCAATACTATGGCCAAGCCAGTCAAGCAAAGAGTGTAAACAGTGCGAAAGGCTATCCTAAAGCGCCACTTTCCACCGCCAATTCTTTTGAATTTTGGGGCGACGTGGATATCTGCTTGTGCATAAATAGGTTGGGAATACACTTGGTAGGCTGGAATCATATGCACAACAACCATAACATTAGCTGCAATTATCACCCATTTTGGATGAGTAAAGCATGACAAGATGTCTCCGCACACATCATTACCAAAAGCGAGGTAGCCCAAGACGGCCACTGTGGTATAGAATATGGTAGTCACCAGCATTGTCAAGTCTGTCGCTCTTGAAATATGCCATACAGGGCCCCTCCTGTCTTCTTTTATAGTATCTGCAATCTCTACCAACAGAAAGGAGAAACTGTATGCGAAAACAATAGCACCAAGCGAGTTGGCTATCTGGAAAGTCTTGCTGGCCGGTGTGGCAGGAATCCCACCTACTGTACCAGTTGTCACGACACCGTTGACGGCAATTTCGTTGGATGACAAGCCTATAGCTATGAAAGCGTATCCAAAACTCATTATTGCCCCAATCATTGAGACCCACCAAACGGAGTCCAGATCGGGAAGGAAGTTCATACACAACTGGAGAGCTCCGAAGATGAGGGCAAAAACCCAATATTGATTAAAGCATTCATAGCCCGCTAGCGGACAATATAGCTGTGCAATGTTTTCCATTGAAGTCGCGGCAGTGATGATGAATGCTAAACCGCTCATAACCATATTAAAGTACTGCACGAACGCTATCGCGTGCCTGGCTTTGGTTCCCAGGACCGTTTGTACAGCATCGCTGTATGTTCTCTGTCTGACGCCCTTGACTACAGTGAACTTGCATAGAAGGATTGAAGCGTACCAACTGATGATGCCAAAAAGCAGGATCATCGACAGACCTGCGATCCATCCAAGCCATCCAAGGGCATTTGGCATCGCCAGAATACCTGAACCTATAACTGCAGTTATAATCTGTCCAGAACCTGCAATGTACACTCATCACGTAGTTTCAATGCCGAGGAACTGGGAGAGGCCTTTCCCATTGCCACTAGCAGAGTGACAGTTGGGCCCGAAACCTCAGTCTCCCTACTGCTCCAAACTTACACGTTAACCAGCTCCCATGTCGTTGCGAGTTGGGGTCTATGCCGAAGGGTGTCTCGCCATTGGAAGCCAAGCTTTGGAGCTCATCGTGAGCTGACTTGTTGGATTCACGCGGTTCCAGAGACCTACTCTTCTCTATGTCAAAGACTGTAGCTTTCATGTCTTTCTATCTTTCAAAATTGGCATTTCAAAAAATCAGTGAAAAATCCGCGAGGAAAGACAAGCGGGGTTCAAAGCCCTTGTACTTCATTTATGCTTCCAAAATGGCAGCTGCCACTACCGAGTGGTAAATGGAGTCATTTCACATCACCTTTCTGGGGGCCAGGGAAAGCCTATTGCTCTTCAAAAAGTCACATGCGAACCAAGATGAGAAACAGTAATGATAAGCTGATTGATTCGAATCGTAATGAATCTTTCAGTCAAGCTTTTCCAACGAATCAAGTTGGGATTTAGGGCTTCACTTAGAAATGTTATAAACCACTGTGCACAGAGCCAACAAACCGGAATGCTCTTTTTTACATACAATCAAAATGAATAGTACACTATGGGATCAGCAGAAGATTTATCAAGGGTGAATGTGCCATCATTCTCTAGTTGTGCTATCAAGACTTCGACAAACTTTTTGTCCACTGTCTCTTGCTTTTCGTTCATATAATCTAGCACATACCTTTCGAGGCGAGATTGAGGTTCAGCACCATCAGGATATTTATCTATAAATGCAAGCAGTGCATCCGTGCCAAGCTTCTTTAAACTACCGATATCGCTTACGTTCCGCACCGGCTCTGGGCTGCTCTCCCCCATCTTGGACACTGCAGCATTGACTGCTTGCATGGACAATCTTCGAGTCTTCATACGACGGTCCATCTGGGCAAACCCGTATAATGTATGCCCATTTCTCTTCAATGCCATTAAAATGTCATTGGTGGTGATTGTGAATCTCTTGGCATGCTCTGCTAGAATGCAGGCGTCCTTGACGATATTGGTAAGCCATTGTTTCAAAGCTGTAGGTGCCTCATCATAGATTCCAGCTGAGATACGCTTTACACCAGCTCTTCTGGCCAATCTTCGGATAGAGGGCTTGCTCATTCCAACAGCACTCGGAGAAATGACTTTCTGAATTCGCTTCGGTCCTTGTCGTCCGGAACCTGTCCCCAGGCGGCTTGGAAGAACTCTTGGTGTGATTTTAGCATGTTTATCACTGACATCATTTGGAGTGGGTATAACGCTTGAACGGCGCAGAGTGAACGGCTGCCTCACTTGTGTCTTGGACACAGAGGAATTGCCGGACATTATTATGCCGATGTGCCTGAGACAACCG
The DNA here is from genome assembly GCA_019693495.1 of Axilococcus clingmanii. NCBI lineage: Eukaryota > Viridiplantae > Chlorophyta > Chlorophyceae > Chlamydomonadales > Chlorococcaceae > Axilococcus > Axilococcus clingmanii. The sequence goes on from JAAMXV010000649.1 coordinate 41,413, forward strand.
CGTTAACACTGTTTACACCAACAGGAGTCTAAGATAATACAGAGTAGGCTGCGTAATACAATATTTTCTACCATGAATTTTTTGAATACAGTGCTTGGTATCCAGCCTTCTTTTCAAATTCGCACTGCAGACAGCGGGCAGTTGCTCAACTTCTTGGACCACCTGACCCTGTGCATTAGTATTGCTGTGCTTTGGGCATGTGAAATGCCAAAATATAGTCTTACACTTCTAGTTATGTAATTATCATCTTCATACCATGGACAGGTCCAACAGGAATGACAGTTGGATGTGTCAACCCTTGCTTCTCAGGGTCTACGGGAGAAAAGGTAAACTTTTGGCAGAGCAGTGCCAAAATCACTCTCGCCTCTAGCAGTGCAAAGTATTGCCCTAAACAATTTCTAGGCCCTTGTATAAATGGTACAAACATATAAGGTCGAATATCTTCATCGAATTGCTCATATTCTCCACCCGGCATAAATCTTTCAGGCTTCCAATGTAAAGGATCTTCATAAGAATGATGAACCGCTTGCAGATGACAAATTATCCAAGAACCAGCCGGTATTTTGTGCCCACACAATACATCAGGTGATGCTAAGTTTCTCGTCACCACTGGTACCACAGAATATTTTCTCAGAGACTCCTTCAAGGAACACAATGTATATTCCATGTCGTCAATCTTCTCCCGTTTGGGGATATCAGTCTCTTTGCGGAGGCCAGAGAAGGCTACATCTGCCTCTTTGCGGATCTTTCTCAACGATTCAGGGGCAGTGGATAATTCATAGAGAGACCAAGTCAGCATGGCAGCACTGGTTTCATGGCCAGCCAGTAAAAAGGTCTTGATCTCATAGCACAACTGGTTCTCGACCCCTGGACCCCATGGTTCTTCTCTTTCCTGCACTGAAGCCAGAATTCTATCCAATATATCAGATGTAATTATCTGTCCCGAAATTCTAGCATTCCACCTATTTCTAATGAGTTTTATAATGAAGGAATTCAAAGCATGCATCCTCTGATTATATCGCAGGACGTGAATTGGGTAGAGATACCTCCAAGGCGCCAAGACGCGCTTATTGCTTTCCTCCATCACAGGTAAGTACAGTTCAGGGAAGACATTGTCACATTCTTCTGGTGGAAGGGAGAGGATGGCTTCTCCAATGACCTGCAGCGTCAGCAATCGGAATTCCTCCTCCATGTCAACTGGAATGGAGGTCCCTCTGAAAGACTCTAGTTTAGTGCTCAATCTATCGACAGCACGCTTCGCTATCGGAATTATTGCGTCCAGCATGTCTATACGAAGAGCTGGCGCCATCAGCAGGCGCTGTTTCTGCCAATGAGAGCCATTGGCAGTGACGAGACCAGAGCCGAGAATGGGCAAAAATGGGTGGTATGAAAAGTCCAAATCTTTCTCATAAACCTTGAAGCGGGTCTGAAATATTCGCTTCAGAGCATGAGCATCGCCAACAACAATGCCAGTGCGGTGAGCAATGCGAAATTTTACGATGGGAGGGTTGCTGCGAACCCAGTTGTACATCTTCTCCCAAGCACAAGACGTAGCGAGCGGGACGACGTGGCCAAGCAACCAGTGGCCTTCAGGAGCCATAGGAATACTTTTAGTACCAATAGCTATCTTTACCCATCGTGCACTCTGTTTTGCCAGGGCTTGAACGAGCCAAATTGCCAATGTGATTACAGAGAAGATTGCCAAAAGATGGAGCTTTTGCTCCTTTTTGAGAGATGCCCAAAGGGTAAAAACATCATTAAAATCCATAGTAGGCAAAACCCAGCCGAAGAATAATTTGAAAGCCAACCTGACGCTGTTCAACTTCAACTGTCAAATTCTTGAGTTGCGGAAGAAGGACGGCTGCTAGCTCTGATTAGACCGAAAGACCCTTTTACAATGCTAGTGAACATCATTAAGATTAAATTTAATTGTTTACCGCTGCCTTCACTAGAGGACGTCTCATGCAGCAGCCTTCTTAGTCATCTATTACTTTACAGTATTTGAACCAAGCGTCTACAAATTTAAAAATAAATCATCGCTGCAAGAATTGGAGTGCTGGGTGACGTGATTAGGGACATCCGACAGAGCCCGCAGTAACTGTTGTAACATCTTGATCGCTTGCTTTGAGATTCATTCAGGGCAGCAGCCTGCTCGATCAATATGTTTCAAAGTAGAAATTCTCAAGCTTTAGGAGATAGACCTTTAAATCGTCCAAAAACGGAGGTGGGATTTGTCAGTTTGCTGTTGTGCTAGGCCTGTTTTCTCACGTCTGCCATTCCTTCCTCCGACTGTCGGTAGGTCAGCTTGAGTGCCTTTTCTTACATCTTCAGTGAACTCGTCCAATACTCTCAGAGTAAAGTGACTAATGTTGGAGACCTAGAACGACGACTTGAAGAAGTAGGCCACGGTGTAGGCATTAGATTGCTGGAGGTGCTGAGTTTCAGGGATCGGAGCAGCAGGCGTGAAATCCGTTTGCTGGACATTCTAAAGTTCATTCATTCAACTCTATGGAGGTACCTATTTGGTAGACAGGCAAAAGATTTAGAACAAAGTAATACAGCTATAGATGAGTACATGATATCTGATACAGACTTATATGTTAGCAGATATATCAGTGTTCCTAAAGAAATGGGCAGTTTGAATTGCAATGCATTCATTGCAGGGATAGTGAAAGGGGTCTTAGATGGAGCAGGTTTCCCAGCTCGGGTAACCGCACATTTTGTGCCCGTTAAAGATGAAGCCAGACCCAAGACTACTATATTGATGAAATTTGACCCTTTGACATTAGAGAGGGAAGCCAGACTGCTCAAGACATAAATGGGAGTCTGTAGAGTTAAATGGCTGTGGACTTAATTGGATTTTGATATCAATCTATACATGAATTTAGCAATTTTTGTAGAAGGAATATTTCTCAGTTCTATTGGCGAACCCCAACCGCTTGATCCACGGATGCATCACAAGTCAAAGCACGAAGTCAAGTTTCTATAATAAGTCTCTCGTGGCATACAACTATGGAGAACATAGGGCGGATACCTGTTATTATATTATCGTGTCTTCCTGGGAATACCGCGATTCTGCCGTCCATACCTGCAGCGACAGTGCTCATCTCGCTTCCGAGAGATGCAAGCTTTGACCTTATCGCAGACCAATTGGAGGTTTTTGAAGGCTCTTCTGATCTGGTAGTGATACACAATTTCGGAAGCCCAGAGCACATTGTGGATCTCCTGGTCAATAAAGACGGTGCTGCCCCTTTCCAATCCCGTTTCCATCTTCTTCAGTGTATTACTGTCGTGAATTCGCCAACCTTCTCCAAAGATATTGTTTCGAGCACTCCCAAATTGCCACCAGTTATTGAAGATTCAAATGAAGATGAAGCCATAGATAATGTTGCCAAGCTTCTCATCACTCAACTAGAGCTCGCAACAAGCATCTATGTTGGAAAACAAAATAAGAAGGAAGGCTTCATCGATTTGATCAAGGCATTCAATCATCGAGCGAGTATAATTGATTCCATTCGGGTGGGGTGTGTTTTTAAAGAATCTAGTTACGAAGAAACGCTGAGGAATGATGATTTTGTGAGATTTCATCAACTTATGGGGAAAACCAGTGTTGGTCATACGTACCAATACAAAGCCCGACGTCCCTTTCATCCAAGACGGCTGCACGACTTTATTTTTAAGCACTTCCATCTTGAGGAACCCGGTCATAATGATGAACAACATCATTGCCGCGATGAAAATAATGCTGCTGTTAGAAAAGCCATCGAAGCAGCTGAAGAAGCAAATAGAGCAGCAGAGACTGTGCACCAATTGCTGTTGGGTTCGGAGCATTCTGCAGGGCATACAGCTTTGATTCAGGCGGCCGCAGCTGCTGCACATTCATCTGCTCTTGCTTCTCAAGCTGTTGTTACATTATTACACACTGAGACTTCAATACACCCACACGGGTGCAATGAAATTTTGAGATCTAGGGGGTTTGTATGGCTTGCTGGACGGGATGATCTCTTTGGGGTTTGGGATCAGATCTCAAGTTCATTGACTCTGACACCAGGTGGCCCTTGGTATAGTGTGCTGCCTGAAAGATACTGGCCTGAAGGCATGAAAGAATCCATAATGAAGGATTTCGAAGGGTCCAATGGGGATAGGAGACAGGAGTTGTTGATTATCACGATGGAGCCGGCCCAACATGGCCAACTTAAAAAGGATTTAGATGCTTGCTTGTTGAGAGAAAATGAAGGCATACAAGGCGATGCTTTGTTTAAGCCGTGGCCTACATGGAAGGAAATAATAACGAGGGAAAAAGATGATGGTTGTCAGCAAACAGAAGAAGTAGTGGTTGAAGTAACAGACGGAGGACGTGAGTTGCAATCATTCCTCGATGCAACTGGGAGAGCCATTGTTGTCGTTCACTGGTTGGCTCCATGGTGTAAACCAAGTGTACAAGGAGGTGAATTCATGGCGCAACTGGCACAAGATGCTGTCAATACAGCGGATGTTTTGTTCTTGACCGTAAATGTGGAAGGTTCAATCCCCAATTCGGCACTGGCGTATGAGAAAGTGCTGGAGCATTCGGGGTCTAGACGGCCAGAGGCGAAGCCAGTGCTGAAGGAAGGCCTCAAATTCCCTTGTTTTACGGTTCATGCTCCCCCATCGTTGGAACCCGTTGCCAAATTCACTGATGTTCAAGCGTCAGCACAACTGAAGGAGCTTGTCGACACCAACTCCATTGCCAGAGAAGATGAGAGACGATCAGTGATGCCGGCGGTATTAGAGGGAGGCGCTGCCCAGTTTAAAGAACTTTTGAGCTCGGCACGCAATGCTCATGCAAAAGCCATACTCGTGTGGCATGGAAAAGATGATGATGCTCCTCTGTTGAGTCACCTATCATTGTTGTCCAGTCCGAGGTGCCTCATTATGTCAGCCAGAGCGGACGTGTCGAAGGCAAACTCTGTGCTCTCAGAAGCCTTCAAAGTAAAAGAGCTTCCCACTTTACAGATTTTCGAGGATATGAAGTTAGTGAATAAAATTTCCGGACTTTCACAGTGCATGGAATTATTAAGAGGTTTGCAGACGTCTGCCTCCATTGTGGAAAAGGAACGGGGGCCGATGGAAAAGGACAGTACAACGAGAGACCAAATGCAAGGAGAGCATGTGAGCTCTGAGTATGACCCCCCACAGGGCAAATTTGCTAAACCAGGGACATTAAAAAGAATGTCAAACGGTCAGCTGGGCCATTTCTTTCCCAAAATGCCATGTTTAAGGTGTGGATGCCCTTGGTGGAGCAGTGAAGAATGGGATGCCCGCTGCCTGCGCTGTGGTTGGGATTGTGAACAGACTGGATATGATGATGAAAGCAAACCCCTTCCTAAATTTAAAACTGCTTGGGAGAGGTTCACTGCCCAAATAAGAGAAGGCAGAACTCCCCCTTGGAGTAAATGATGATTGTCCCATGAACCCTGTAAGGCCTTCCCTGACAGTTTGGGCCTCTCTCACATCCGAGAGACACGTACTTTCTTCCTCAGTAGCCTCCAGAGGCTCGAATCGCTCTCTAGAAACAAAATCGACCTCTTCTTTCAGATTATAGTTGTCAAGGAGGAGCAAAATGCCAAGTAAGTTCATAGATAGATACGCGGGGACTGTCAGGATGTGGTGACGGCTGCTTTGCTCATCCAGGAGGGATGGGTAGCTAGCTCACCCCGTTTCATTATTTGAGATTACTGATGGCATATAGTAAATTTTCATCTATTATACGGGGATTATTGGGCATTTCGATAATTTTTCGAACACATCATCATCACTATTTCTAATATTGCTTGCAGGCAAGGAAGGAAGCAAGGCCTCAAAGGCTGCAAAGGCGGTCAAAAAGAGCACAGCTAGCAAGTCTCGTAAGACACGTTATTCCGCGACTTTCCGTAGACCAAGGACACTCAAGAGGGCCCGCGACCCCAAGTTTCCTCGCATCAGGTGAGTATGTATATATATGTGTGTGTGTGTGGGGGGGGGGGGACAACCAGTAGATTGATATTTGTATTCATGGCATGGACAAGCTAGAGCATCTATAGTTTTTTGTACTTGATTAGTCCGTCTGAGTCTTCAATATAAGCTGGTTAAGATCTCGGGATATCGCTCGACCTATATTTATAGATGACTGACCCTCTCCTCTCTCCATTTTACAGTGCGCCTCCATTGCAAAAGCTTGATGAATATTCAATCATCAAATTCCCATTGACCACTGAGTCTGCCATGAAAAAGATTGAGGACAATAACACTCTGGTTTTCATTGTTGACAGCCGCTCCAACAAGAGACAAATTAAAGACGCGGTGGCTCGCTTGTATGATATTCATACCAAGAAGATCAACACATTAATCAGACCTGATGGACAGAAGAAAGCATATGTGCGGTTGACTCAGGATTACGATGCTTTGGATGTCGCCAACAAGATTGGCATCATTTAGACTGTTATAGTGGGTATTAGAATGTAAGAACAAGATTACAAGCAATTCATGTAGGGTTTCATCTCTTTGAAAGGAAGATACATCTCTTGGGAGTTTGTTGTTACTCACATATTCTGAGATGGAATCAGTCACAGCCTCGACGATGGCTCTTCTTGTATCTCCTTAGGAAGACAGAGGGCTTCCAATTAAAGAGCAATACATTTTTACTGAGTTCTAGGCTTGCGTGAACGATTAGATTCTTTTACAAGCTTGAATGCAAGACCCGAAGACCTGCGTTCAAACTCTTCGTTCCATCTGCATAAAGACACTGATCTCTTACAAGAGGTATCTGAGTGACATTGGTGACGTACCTACAGAATTATTGCACGACGTTTTTCAAAAGCTATCAGCATCAGAGCTCTCTATCGTAGAGGACTGCACATTGGCTGGAAGTGGGCGGGATTTGCAAGAAGACACCGATGTGTACTGGTTTAAACTGTACAAAGCAAAGTACGGATCTCAGCCCCTACACTCTGGTAAACACAATGATGAAGTTATAGATGCATTAAGCAATCCACCAAGCAGTTATAGGACTCTATTTGCAGAAAAGGAAAAGGAGCTTGCAAGTCATTACCACCTGACAGCACAAAAGTTAAAAAGTCTCAAATGTGAGACTGAAAAACAAATTAGGACGTCAAGGTTGATAGATCCTCTCCCCAGGAGAAGCACTAGGTCCAGCAACATTGCATCTGGCAGCAGAAGTAATGCTGTATCTGTACGAAGCAAGCTGCTAAGGAAACTGGGCCTCATTAACCAAATTAGGAGCAATGATGCGATTAGAATAAGGCCCCTGCGAACACCAAAATCAAACTTAAAATCGATGGCAGACACTCAAAGACCAGAGGAGTGTGACATTTTTGCTCCAAGTTAGCTTGTGGAGCATTCAAGGTTGTCATGCCATGCTGTGCTGAAAATCATCGATGTTTCCAATGGTTACTTTAGTTGGTGAAGGTTTATCTCTTCCCCTGATACGGGTGAGTGAACTAATCGGGTGTGCTTGATTATGCCTCAGAGTTCGCATTATTTCTTAAATGTACTTTAAGTTTCCATGCAAGAAAGGCAGCGATGTGGAGTTCTTGGCAGACAGCAAGTCTGACAATCCCAAGGCAGACAATGACTATGCTGTTAGCCAGAGCCACGCTGGGCGTAGAAAGCGCAGCGGCCCTAGGAGCAAGGACACTCATTACGTTGGTGTGACCCAGTACAAGAGGACTGGACGTTGGGAAGCACACATCTGGTGCACAGGCAATTCTCGAGGCTCCAAGGGTTTTCAGAAGCACTTGGGAGCCTATCTGACAGACACTGATGCAGCCCAGATATACGACTATGCCATCCTGCGTTTCAGAGGGCAGGAAGCTGAGCTCAACTTCCCTATGAAAGATTATTCAAATGATGATTTTTGGTTGAAGTATAAGGATCTGGATAAATTTAAATTTATTGAAATTCTGAGAGATCTGTACAGTATACGGCCAAACCGACCGGTGCCCCCCAGGCCTGGTGAGCTTCTATTGGAAGGGGAGGAAGGCTCTCCTCAGCAGTCGGACAATCCTCAAGAAGCATCAAAAGAAGAGCAAGAGAGGGCACCATTTGTCCTAGAGAGTGAAAATGAAACCATGGGAGACCTACTGGTGCCAAATCCAATGGTGGATCAGATGGAAGATCCAGGAGACCGATGTCCATGGTCATCTTTGGAGAGCACCAATAAGATTCTAGATGAGTGCTTCACTATGTTCGACTGGCATGATGAGACTCTGATTGCAGACATACACAAAATGTAAGAAACTACAAGGGATTCCTTTTATAAAATTTCGAGCCTCTCCATGGCTTGACATAAACAGCTCCCTCTGGGTGCTCAAAATAGGACGACAGAATGAGAGAGGCAGCAACACTATCCTTTCTTCCGTGAAAAGTACGCTTTGATGAACCTGACGCTTCCAGCATATAACTTTCTGCCAATGATGTACTGAGGGCTTCATTCACCACATAAACTGGCAGTCTGTGATCTGCTGCTATAGTTGCGAGTGCGGTGGCAAAGTTGCGACACCGGCGCCCCTGCTGAGAGTCAGTACTGGGCTTGAAGAGGGAGCCAGTCTGAGTTACAGGTAGCCCGACGACGATTCCGTCGCATGCCTCAAGAGCACAAGTGTCTACCACATTTTTTGCATAATCCAGATCAGGCACATTACGAGAACGATGGATGATGGAGAGTGGCCGAGGTGCCAAGCCCAGGGTGCTGACTGCGAGGCCTATTCTGCGGAAGCCATAGTCCACGCCCAAGGCTCGCTGAAGTGTCTTTGGCGCCTCTACAGAAGTGCAGGCATGTATTCTGTATTTGATGCGGTGCATCGACTAGACGAAAACTCTCCCAAAAATCTCAGAGTAATCTCTAGGTTGAAAAATGGAGACCTCAGTTGGTAGAAACATGTTCACTGCAATTTTAACCTATCGATTACTCGTGTCGAAAGTATAATATCTGCTGCATCTTCTTGAACTTTCAAATGGAATACCCAGCACCGGAATTGGCTCCACCGATAAACTTACAATAGCGTGTACACGTGTCGTCTATACTTGGAGCATTCTTATGTGACCGCATTATCTTTGCTTAACACAAGTTTAAAATAAGCGCTACTTGCTGTTGCGTCCTCGAAGTAGGCGTCCTCATTGTACAAATGGGCAACGCTTCGTCCTTACTCCAAAAAGCCATTAAGAGGGGCGACAACGAATCTATTCGAGAGGTATTCTTCCTACTTGCATATTTAATGTGCCACCCTTTTTCTTAAATGGAGCTCGCGTGCAGGTCTTGGAGCTCAACCCTCAATCTGTCTTCCAACGGACGCTCTTCAGACGCCGAACACCCCTTATGTGGAGTTGTGCATTAAGGGACGACGCCTTGACAATTTTTACTCTAATATCAGCAGTAGAAAGACAAAGAGATGTGGAAAGCCTTCGTTCTTATCTCAATCTTGTTGATTCCAGAGGAAGGACAGCTCTCGCTATAGCTTCCAGTCTTGGCCGCATACACTCCGTTAGGGTCTTATTAGAAGAAGGGGCAAGCCCTTTGTCCACGGACTCGGGTGGCAATACAGCTCTTCATACTGCAGCATTCCATGGCCACCATGAGATTATAAGCACGATACTACAGGCTCGAGTGCGAGGTGGAGATGGAACGGCGACGAGTGCGTCTAACGCCATTGTGCGGGACATTTTTGGCGAGGAGAGGTACATTGACTTGCATAACAAAGCTGGTTACTGTCCGTTGCATGCAGCAGTTGCAAATGGACATTTGCAAGCAGCTGAAGTACTTATTCAGGCAGGGGCATGCCTAGATTCTCCTGTTCTGAGGGGGAGTGACAGATACCCCTTTTTCTATGGGGGGTCCACCGTCCTCCACATAGCAGCTGGCATGGGCAATGCAAACATGTGCATACTCCTGCTGAGAGGCCAAAGTAGATACCATGGCTTAGATTTGAGGAGGTCTAGAAATGTGTTAGGGCTGACTCCGCTGAATTGCGCTCTGCTGGGGGGCCATCGCATGGTCTGTGCTGCTTTGGCTCTTCGGCTGAGTGGGGAGTCGCGGGATTGGAGAAGGCCCCCCAGGGACAATGACAATGACGGTGCACGCCGTGAGGACGTCGCCGTCGCCTCACAGGTCTTAAAAAATCAACTGAGGGAAATCATTCACACTGCTGTACTCGTCTTGCAATTGAAGGACATCGCTCGGCTCTGGAAGGCACAGGGTTTGGAGCAAGAAGGCGATATGCAAGCTGTGACGAGCGGTAATGTAGTCCAATTAGATCGCCGTGGCATTCAAAAGCTGGAATCGATCTTATCCAAGGAATCATGTACTCTTGGAGATATGCAAAAAGCTTTTGAGGATGTGCAAAGAGACGTAGAAGTTGTGCATGTAGTAGTAGCAAGTGGTTTTGAGAATAGACGAAGGACGAGACGGGCTCATTGTTTGGAGCAAAGACATCCTGAAAGTTGCTACGATGATTTGGAGTGTTCCATTTGTATGGATGCCACCTCGGAGATCAAGGTCGACCCATGTGGGCATTCATTGTGTTTTGCATGTGCATGCAGGCTCTGTGGACCCTCCACCAGAGGTGTTAACTGTCCATTCTGTCGTAGAGATGTCGCTGAGTTTGCGATGATACCAGGCTCGAGGTCTCCTCATACTATCGTTACATGAAACCCAAATTACTTTCATAATAAGATTGACCTGTGACGTTTACTTTATCTTGAAGATATCTGGTGAATTCCTTCTTGTAATTGTTGTAAGCTTGACTCTTTCTATGAACGTTTGTAAAGTCGTCTTTGGAGATATATCTTTCGAACACTAGGAGGGTCAAGGGGTCTGAATCTGCTACAGATAATTCAAAAGACAGCGTAGCAGGCTCATGGTGTTTGCAATACTGTCCCAATGGCCTCCAAAGTTCCATGTATAAGTTCCTTTTCTCAATGGATGGAAACTTAAGTTGGACGGCGAGAACAAAAACCTGCAGAACTCTGACATCAAGAGCGCACATAGTTGCAGTAAGGTTGAAACGTCAAGTACGTACGTTTCTTGCAGAAGATTTTGATTCTTTCCTCCTTGTTGCGCGGCCCAAGATGAAAGTTAGTGCTAAAAGAGGTACACTCCTCACCAAGGAGTGCAATGTTCCTTGCTTGTGAACCATTGAAGCTTTCAACTCTACAACGCTTTCAAAACACAGGTAGTCTATGTGATGAATGGGCTTTAATAATATGATACTCTCTTCTGGAGTGACACCTAGAGAAATAAGGGCTTGTCTGTCGTCACTCATACTCGAAATTTTTAGAAGTTCAATACCTCCCGATTCCTGTAACGACCTTAACTTACATTGCAAGGCCGTATCACTGTCCACTCGAATAATGATCATTAAGAATTTAAATCTAGCTGCAATGGTGATACAAAGTGGAGATGACCAGCACTTGAGTGGCTCCAATATTCCCATCAAGAGTGATCTAATCCACTCTCTTTGAAATTCAACTGTTGAAGTCGCATTTTGATCCAATTAATTGTCACATTCATATATTTTCTGTGCGTATACGTCAGGGCAAATGTCAAAACCTTGGGCTGGGGGCAATAGCAGTGATGTTCCTCCTTCGCTGACTGCCATCGCAGTTATTGACTCCGGAGGCTGCACGCTGAAATTGGGGCTCGCTCATCGGGATCAAAGTCCCAAGATCACACCCAACTGCACTGCTAGAGCAAAGGGAGACAAACATTATATAGTCGGAGATGCCATTTTGGCCACGAAAGACATATCCTCTTTGGCCATCAGACGTCCAGTTGATAGGGGATACGTCATAGCATGGGACTTACAGAAAGAAATATGGGCCAGGGCACTGAAGTCACTTTTAGCTAATTCTGTCCCCTTAACACGTTGTGGATTAGTCTTAACAGAACCCTACCTTCAGCTGCCAGGCATGAGGGAGGCAGCGTTATCAGTAGTGTTTGATGACCTTCAGCTCAGCAGCGTTGTCATGCTCAACCCCGCCCCTCTGTTACTCAGATGGCATTCCCGTAAGCATCAGAAAAACCTCGCAAATACTGTTGGCTGTGCCCTGGTAGTAGATGCAGGATTTAGTAGCACCCATGCTGTCCCAGTATTCGACTGGAGAGTGATACCATCAGGAATTAAAAGAATAGATTTAGGCGGAAAGGCGCTCTCAAATTTCCTTAGAGAATTAGTCAGTTACAGGTCTATTAATTTAATGGATGAGACATTGCTCATTGAACACATAAAGGAACAGCTGTGTTTTGTCTCTCAGAATGTCAAGAGCGATCTGGCAGAGGCCAAGAAGAGAAATTCTGCGTTTAAGAAGGAGTATTTGCTGCCAGATGGAGTTGTTGATAGCTGGGGGCATGTCAGAACAGAAGAGGAAATAGCTGAAGCACAGGCTGCTATCGCCGCTTCGGGGCCTGCCGCAAAGAGCTTCATCCCCAAAGAAGCGATACTCGTAGTGAACAATGAACGCTTTATGGTTCCTGAAGCTCTCTTTCACCCTAGTGACCTAGGTATGGATGAAGCTGGATTAGCTGAGACCATTGCTGCGTCTATAGAATCTGTTCATCCACAGTTGAGAGGTTTGTTATACTCCAACATAGTTGTGAGCGGAGGGACAGCCAGATGTCCAGGCTTCGTAGAGCGATTGACCACGGAACTGAGGCCTTTGGTGCCTGATGACTATGAGATAAATCTAACATTGGCAGATGATCCGATTGGAGATGTCTGGAGAGGTGGAGCAGTGCTTGCAGCTTCGCATGAATACACCCAGTTGGCTGTTACAGCAGAGGATTATAGGTGTGGTAGAGCATTACTGCTAGCACAAGATCGATGGGGTTGAAGCCCAAGTGTGTGTCAAACATGGGAAATTGATAGATATTTCATTTGAAACTTGGTAATTGAGTAGTCCATCATTGTCGAGTCGTTGTCACCCCGATGTCTCAGATCAGTGCCATCACCAGAATCCACAAGACGTTTTGTGCTCAGCCGAGAAGGAGTCGCACTATCATCTCTCGCCAACCAGTAGTCACCAGAGCAATGTTCGGTGGTGGATCCGCTGTTAAGGACAGCATTTATGATTACACGGTGAAAGGAATCGACGGGACCGACATAAGCCTGGCAAAGTATAAGAACAAGGTGCTGCTGATTGTCAACACAGCAAGTGCGTGCGGTTTCACCCCCCAGTTTGTTGATCTTGGCAAGCTACAAGAAAAGTATTCCGACTTGGAGGTACTTGCATTCCCATGCAACCAATTTGGCAGTCAGGACCCCGGTACTGACTCTGAAATTAAGTCTTTCGCACAAAAGAAAGGATTTACAGGGCCAATGTTTGCAAAGTCTGACGTAAATGGACCTAATGAATTACCTTTATTTAAGTTCTTGAAGGCAAAGCAGGGTGGACTTCTTACAAGCGATATTAAGTGGAATTTTACAAAGTTTTTGGTGGATAAGAATGGAAATGTTGTCAAGCGATATGCTAGTACATCTGCGCCTAATGATATTGAAGCTGACATAAAAGCCTTGATTTGATCCTGATCCTGTAAACAAAACATTCTTCTTTACAAGTAGTAGTCTTTTTAAGTTAAGAGAGTCAATTATAAAAGTAGTCTATTTATTCGAGAAAATAACATTGAAGAACAGAATCAAGTGCGCTAGTTCTACTGCATGACAAAACAAGAGAAGAAAGTATCATTTAAAGCTCACCATTGGTGCCCAACCAGAGGTTATCATCGAGCTTAGGTAGGTCATCATCATCGCCCAAGAGACTGGCAAAATCTTGCGATTCCAAATTTATATTATGATCTCCAAGCAACGAACTGTTGATATCTGGAAGCTCCACTATTGGACTGATGAGTGGCATCTCCAGATCAAAGGCAGCAGATGAAGATGGGTGTAAAGCAGCTGCAGAGCTGACCGGAGGGATGCCTGCACTTCCAATCCCAGACAGAGGGAGATCTTCTATTATAGGAGCGTATGCTGGCACAGTATTACCGGCACGAGCCCTTTGCCGTTGCGCGGCGACAGTGGCAGAGGGAGTTGCATTGGAGTTGAGCAAGTTAGCAAAAGCAGAAGCCAGCTCTGCTAAACTTTGCTGAGGCTGATGGTGCAGCACCAATGCGTCCGAAGACAGCCCTGGCGGAGGGCTGTCCACACCCTCAGATTCATCAGAATTAGTGGCTGCAGTGCTGTTGCCTGGCCGCTTTACCTTCTTCCTTCGCCTACCATCCTCCAACCGCTTAATTTGGGGCGCGCTAGCTAAGAAATGCTGCGTCAATGCTGGATGCTGTAATGCTTGGGCAAAGAACGTCAGCATCTGCTGCTGACGTTCTTCTTGCACATCCAAACGATCCTGGAGTCCTTCAATTTGACGTTCAGATTCTGCCTGAGCATGTCGAAGTCGGATGACTTCTTGCAAGAGGACACTTTTATCTCTATGCAGAGCATCTACCTCAGCATGAACTCCTCCGTATTGACCTACTTCAATTATTTGTTGATGATCAATAGCATTTTGCCTTGAACGTTCAGTCCCGCTGGAGGTGCCTTTGCGTCTATAGATATGAGCTAGCAAGTCTCTGCGACCCCTGAGAAAATTTTCATTGGCAAACTCCCACCTATCGGGGTCGACTTTGCGGAAGCCATATGTATTTAGTTGACGGACGAAACTTGAAAAATTGTTATGCTTGAAGTGCAATGGTAACATGTCACGTGCAAACTCTGCGGGCTTCCAAACAATGAAACTGCATGAAGCACAGGCGGAAGGTCAGACGAGTCTGGTGGTGACTGGCACAGGTCATGGGAAATTACGTACCTTAGCCCATCGGCTCCCCAAGAAACAATACTATCAGTTGAGGGATCCTCTACGAGCTCATAACTGCAAACCGAGGTCGGGAAGAAGGTGTGAGGAATACAGATGCAACATATTTTCTGCGGCAAAAGCCCAAACGTACGTTTTCACAAGGAATGGGGGAGGTTGAATGACGGATTTAGATCCTTCCTTCGCCGAGGAAGTCCCCTTGCTTGACCTTCTCGTGGTCATGTTGAGTCTAAATCAGGAACTGGGGTTGACGACTCGCTATCACGATGAAATTACATTAAATGTACGCCGATTTATTAAAGTTTATTTGAATGTGCATTATCGATGAGACGTGGTGTCGATCATTAATGACACAAGCCTCAGTGCATAGTTTTCAGACGAGAGTCAAATTCCTTCATTCCTCTCCCGAGAAGACTTTGTGACAAGGTCATGTTGAGCATGCATATATGTAATTTTAAATGTGCATATTATATGTCATAGTAAGTGCTGTAAGGCCATCTCTACATTATTACCACTCCTAATCAATGCATCTATGGCTCTCTCCTCATTGAAACCCATTGCCACAAGCTGTCCGACGGCCTCTCTTGGAGGTACGGATGCCGCAGAAGCAGATGGCCCGGCACGGCTACTAGTAGTATCTTGACGTCCACCAGTCACAGGAGAATGAAAAATATACCAGCCATTTCTACTTATCAGTGGACCGTTTATCAATCTGCCTAGCGAACCAAAAAGGTCTCTGACCACCGCTGGAGGGTGCAATTTCTTCAAACCGAGAAAGTTAAATCTGTACAGGAGCCCAGTTAGAAATCCACAAGCGCCAGCGACAAGAGATTTGGGAGCTGAGGCGAAGAATAATTGCAAGGATGCTAAGTAAATGAATGCTTTATCTGTCATGCGCAGGCCAAGCACACTAAAGCTGTGGAGATGGGGCACATCCAATATGAATGGTATGAGGCTTGCAAAAATCAGAGCATATGGCCCAGTTGCACTCTCTTTGCCTAAGAATCTGAATAGTATGCCTTCAAAGATAAACGATGTTGCACATGTTACCATGGCGAAGCTACCGTACCTTGAAGAGCCTAGTCGTCGTTCAAATATTCTAAAATAGTAGCAAAGTGAAGCTCCAAATAGGAGCTCTCCTGGATGCTTGAATGCAAAGTATTTCGTAAGGAATTTTACCAGCAATGGGGTCCTCCTAGACGATGCTTTAGCCAATTGTATTGCCACGGAGGATGATATCGTTGCCAGCACCAATACCTTCGAGATTGGAGCGCCCCCTAAGACAGAAAGTTCGGGACTGGGTTTACCCAAGCTCTCCAAAGCATATATGATGATAAGCGCATACTTACTGAATCCAGAGGGTCCCGCATTCATATTCCACCTCTGAAACTGATAGGACCGTTTATGTTCAGTTCCAATCGTTTCCCAATAATTCCTACGACAAGATTGGTGACTGCAACTTCTGCCCTTTCCAATATCGTATCAATACAATCTTTACAATTTGAAATATAAGACAAATCGGTACTTAGGATTGTTGCAGTCTGACGCTTGGGAAAAGTCTCCTTGGAGAAGAAGCAACTCGACCGTTGTTGGGATGCACCCAACAAACAAATCAATGTCCTACCAGTCAATTGAATTAGAGTCCTGCGACGACCTTATCCGCAGTCCTTTCACTCTACCTTAACTTTCAAGGCTATGAAGCCAAAGAATTTCTTAGTCTGTCTGCTCACATGCTCTTATCGCTTTCTGTCTCACTGAAATCATGCCAGTGAGGGGCATTCCCGCACTCTCAAACACTATTGCACTGGAGATGTGCTACACTTCAAAAAGAATAATAGGTAATCTGTTGCTGAATAGCTTGAATTCGATCGAACCTCCTGTTGGAGTGGTTGACTTCTCATATCTACCCAAGCATGCCTGCTCATAGTTTCATTTTATTGCTCACCATCGAGCCTGCTGGGCCCCCCTGCCATGCCACTAAGGTGTCAAGCATGCTCTTGAACGGCCACTGCAAGCATGTAACTATCTCATTTTAGATGTTTTCGCCATTGTGAGTGTTTTCGTAGCTTTTCTGTGTCTCCAGATGTCCAGCACAGGCGAAAGCGAGGATAGTGAATTTGTAGATTGTCAGAAATTGCTCAGTTCGCTCATTACCCGCAAACAACGAGCTGATGGAGCTAATTGGAGCCATGCATTTGAAATGATGCGTTGCTATCTCGAGGTATGCAGATTATCTCAACCTACCACAGCTAGTACAGCACCAACCGTTTCTTCATCTGTTCACAACAGCGTCTTGAGCTCGATACAGCTATAGACAAATTGAGTGTGATCCATGTTGCTGGAACCAAGGGAAAGGGATCTACTTGTGCAATGATAGAGAGCATGTTGAGACAGGCAGGCTACAAAACGGGACTCTTCACTTCTCCACATTTAATCGATGTCAGAGAGAGGATTCGGATAAATGGACAACTTATCGACAAGTCAACCTTCATAGAAAGTGTCAATTGGTGCTATAGAAAATTGAAAGAAAAGGCCAATGATGATGGTGGGATGCCAGCTTATTTTAGGTTTCTGACCCTTGTCGGCTTCAAAATTTTTCTCGAAAAAGATGTGGATGTGGTTGTGCTGGAAGTCGGGTTGGGAGGCAGACTGGATGCCACAAATTGTATTCCAAAACCCATGGTTTGTGGCGTTACATCTCTAGGTTTCGACCACATGGATATTCTTGGACACACATTGCCGGAGATAGCAGCAGAAAAGGGAGGCATATTCAAACCCGGAGTACCCGCCATAACTGTTCCTCAGCCCTGTGATGCCATGAAAGCTTTGCAGAGCAAAGCTCACCAGATTGGAGCCAAACTCACTGTGGCAAAGCCATTGGATGAGTACTCGCAGGTCATTGAGTTGGGAATTGCAGGTGCTCATCAGCGAGTGAATGCCTCCCTCGCTGTGGCATTGACCAGTGTTTGGGAGTCGAAGCAGCACAGCAAGGCATCGAAATTCAGGGCTGCTCAGATTGCAGCAGGGGAGCTGCCAAAGGAGTACTTGGCTGGCCTTCAAAATTCTTTTTGGCCAGGAAGATCTCAGATAATCGGTGAAGGACGGTTGTCGTTCTACCTGGACGGCGCACACACCGCCGAGAGCATGGTGACCTGTGCACACTGGTTTGCAGATAGCGCAAAAGAATCTGCGCCTGCCATTCAACGTATTTTATTGTTCAACTGCCTTCAGGAAAGAGATCCAGTGAAGTTGCTAACTCCACTCTCAGAAACCCTAGCGATGAGGGACATGCCACCTCATCACACTCTTTTTGTCCCCAGCGACTCGGCGTACAATAAATTGGGTTCCAATGCAGCCCCCACAGATTTTACGTGGCAAAATAAGCTTAGATTGACATGGCAAGAGATACATTCAGCTAGAAGGATCGCACCTATTGGCACCCCTCTCCTGTCGCTGCCACCACCACCACCGCTCATCTCTGGTTCACTGAGCACAGTTTCTCAGGAGAGCATTAGGGGAGCAGTGATGCCTAGCTTGCAAGCAACTGTGGACTGGCTGAGAAGATGTGTAAAAGAAAAACCTAGTCTCAAGTTGCAAGTATTAGTGACAGGCAGTTTATACCTAGTGGGGGATCTACTGAAGCTTCTGAGAAAACAGATTTGAAAAATTACAACTGTGGGTCTGTGTAGACTTGACCCACGACGCGCTACGTGCAAAACAAAAGGCGCATGGTAAGAGGAAAACCTGTAATTATAGTATACACAGCAATCGTACGATATCTACTTGGATTGACAACCCCAACTCAAGCACAACAAATCAAAGAAATTCCACCTGCAAGCACAACTGCTGTCCACTGGACACTCAGTCAACCCAAAGTAACCACAGAAAGTTGGAACCTCTGGATTATAATCAGTCTTCTTAATGGGGTAGGAGGCTGCCTTGTGTACTCCACACACGCCTTCAGGATTCTTGGATTCCATTGACAATTTGAAGAACCCATCCTCTCCCCAACCAGAGCCCCACGAGTTTTTGACAATCCAGTACTTCTCATTGTCGGAATCAACATAGCCCACTGCCAGTACACCATGATTTAAGCTAGTGCAGCAAGAATCCTCCTTAATGATGCCGTTTCTGTAGAATTGCATACTAGGAGTGGCACAGATTGCGACAGAGACTGGCTGATGAGCCACAGCCTTCTTCAGGGCTTCGGAATCATTGACAGGGACGTCCTCATGTCCATCGATAGTGACAACAGTCCTATCTTCAGCCTTGCGATGCTGGCATGGCATGTCAAACGACCAATAGCCGTAGTCGTCCTCCGAGTCAATGCCCCCATTCTTCTCGACATAGTCAAAGGCATAGTCCATCAACCCACCGCTGCACCCCATGTCCTTGTTCCTATCACAAGAAACAAGTTGCTGTTCAGACAAGGACACGAGCTTGCCTGTTTTCAATGCATTCACTCCTTCAATGGAACCGGTGGTGCTGAAAGCCCAGCACGAGCCACATGCTCCTTGGTTCTTGACGTCGCTGACGACACCTTCCTCTCTCCAATCCACAGATGCTGGGACATCCTTTACATCGGCATACATGAAGGGAGTCGCCGCATTGTCAGAACGATGCGCTTCTGCGCCCTTAACACCCAAACGCACCGAGAATTCTTCATAAGTGAGGTCTGCAAATTCGTTTAAAGCCAGCTCAAAAGTCGAGGCCGGGTTTGCATTGTGTGAGGCGATGAACGCAGCATTGCTGCCAAAAATTTCTCTACGACGGGACTTTTCATTAGCATCGTCCTGATATTCACGCTCATTAACTTGAAGCCAGATATCGAAAGCTCCAACGAGGTCGGTCTGTGTAGAAACAATGTGATGGGGCGAGTCAA
This sequence comes from Axilococcus clingmanii, assembly GCA_019693495.1. Classification (NCBI taxonomy): domain Eukaryota; kingdom Viridiplantae; phylum Chlorophyta; class Chlorophyceae; order Chlamydomonadales; family Chlorococcaceae; genus Axilococcus; species Axilococcus clingmanii. The sequence continues at coordinate 61,133 of JAAMXV010000649.1, forward strand.
TCTGTCGAGCCCGGTTTCTCTATTACCAAAATATACATGGCACGATAGCGTATAACTCACCAATGCAAACTCCGCTGTCAAAATTGGCGTGTCGATACTTAAGGTCGTGGAGAGATCAACCGGACGTGCGAAAGCACTGGTGGCAAGGAGTGCCACGCAAAGACAGTGCAACATACGCATTTTCTATTTTGAGTAAGAAATGTGGTGCCGAACAGGGTTTCCATCGCACATGTGGAGCATGCGTTCGGTCTTGTGTTACACGCGCCAATGGGTGGTTCAATCCCATCAATCAGCCTCTGCTTGTGGAAGCCCCATTGTAGGGCAAGAAGTTATCTAATTTGGCTGTGAGAACGGAAATCTCCTCGCTTTGCCTATTTGTCAACGTTCTGAGACTTTCCGCTTCATCAGATACAGCTGCAAGTACTTGCTCTAAGGTTCCTTTTTCATCCTGCAACGTTGCTACCTGAGTTTCGAGCTCCCAGATTCGGGCCCAAAGTTGCTGCGCCTCGTTGCTTTCTGCGCTTTTTTCTGCAGGCGGAGGGGTGTTGGTGTCTATCAAATCGATCTCGCTCAAGGCTGCAGCGGCAGCTGACACAGTCGTAGGAGTGTTATCAGAGCTCCCAAATTTGGCCCAATCTCCCTCATTCTCTACTGCCTGTGTCGTTCTACCGTGCAATATGTCAGTTGCTTTACTAACGACTGCAGCTGCATCTATTCTAACCCTAGGGTCAAAGACCATACATTCACGTATAAGATGTTTCAGAGAATCACTTCGAGCCGAGGGGAGCTCAAATCTGGCATTCAATACCTGCAGAGGCGATTCTGCATTCCCGAATGGCAGTTTTTTGTAACACAACAGATACAAGAGCACGCCCAAAGCCCACACATCCACTTTCGGGCCTACGACCCGCCTACTATATAATTCCCATAATTCAGGTGCTCTATATGCTGGAGTTGTCTTTTTTCGAACCTTTTCTTCTTCTAATGCAATGTCTCGAGCTTCTGTCAAGACCTTATTTAAACTGGTGGCGCTTCCAAAATCACACAATACCCACTGCTGGCTGCCATCAGCCTTCATTGCAAGCAAGACATTCTCTGCTTTGACATCTCTGTGAGCAAGAGGTGGTGAAAGAGCATGCATCGCAGCTATAGACCGAGCTACTGGGAGAAAGATCGACAAAATTTCTTCTTCGGACAAGGGCTCATCATCCTGCATGAGTCTACCAGCCAAACTAGTTGGGCAGTAGTCCATTAGAAGAACAGCTTCAGTTGTGGATACTGCAGATGCCTTCAGTTGTAGAGTATAAGGACATGTTGACAGCAGTTTCATCGTAGCAATTTCTGTCTTGATGTTTTCAATGATGTCAGCATCTCCACCAATATGACAGTGCTTCAGGGCGAGTATCGCTCCATCGCTGTTGAGGTCCACCCCCTTGTAGATAATACCGCTGCCACCTTCTGCTATCACTTGCTCTATTTGTACTCTGTAAGATTTCAGATCCAATATTTTTCCAGTCAACGGGCCGTTGGCCTCCTTTTTTGCTTTTCTGGAAAAAAATTGCATCCTCTCAGATAACCGCAATGGGGCGCACAAGAAGGTGATCCACGACAGACGGAGCTGCTTAGTTAAGTCATCTGAGAGCGCGTATTTGTCAAACAACAGCACATTACCCTCTTGGCAGACTTTTCAACCTTGGATCATCATGCTGTGCCAGGAACTTGCTGCCTGCAAACTCAAAATACTCGTAGCACACAACTGGGTGCTCTGACATGTAGTTCAGTACACATTTAAAATATGTCGAAATCATCACTGAATGGACTTTCAGTTGCATTCAACGCCCAAACCCCAGAAGACGTCGTCAGTTTATCCCAGAAAATAATCCCCATCGGCGAAAACATCATCTCTTCAGGATTCACAATTAGCGATCAAGACATCCACGAAACGATAGAAGGAATTCTCAGAGTATCAAGAAATGCGTGTGGCGTTGGTCCAGCAGCTTGTGAAGCACTGTCACAGGCCGGGGCTATCCAGTTGGCAGCGTCTGTTGTCGATGCTGCTTCAAACTTTGCTGATCCTGCCTTGTCTCTCTTGATCACCTGTCAGTTATTGGCTAATTTATCATCAAGCCCAAGAGTGGCACAGCAGATTTGTCTGGAATTCGATGACAGAAGATGGTCTGTCTTGGCTTGCAGAACAGCGAAACATGCGTCTGCCGTTGGGCTTGCTCTATTCCAATGCGTGAAATCAGAACAAAGCGCCCTTCTTCAGCTTGTTTGCAACAGGGCTCTCAACCTGTCTATCTTAGGAAACTGCGACGTTCATGACGACAGCCTAGGCATGCTCTACACCTATGTCTGCTTGGAAAGAGACAGATTGGAACAGTTGTATTCATGCCTGGGCACACCAACTGAGACAGCAACACCCTCAGCAGCTCAGCTGAAGCTACTTGCAATTTTAGGGGACGAAGCTGAAAGACAGGAAGAAGGGGGTCATTCTCCCTGGGGCATCGCCTCGGTTGTTTTCCTGGCCAGAGAGGCATTGCCCCAAGTTGTGGGTTCATTCCCCTCTTCTGCACAGGGATTGCTATTGACTCTGAGACAGGCTACCAGTCAGACCTCCAATGGGGGCATGATAGATGCACTGCTCGCCTCTGGTGCACACGTCACGCTGCTTCAAATGTTAGCAGCAGTGGAGGATAGCAAATCACCCAGAATGTCAGAATGTTCTCAGGACTCCTTCCCACAGATAGCACCTTACAAGGGCTATAAAGCAGACATACTATCAGTCCTTGCAAATGCGAGTTTCCAAAACAGGCCTTTTCAAGACACACTTGTTTCCTGCGGTGGCTTAGACTTGATCCTGGGTCAGTGCAAGGGAGACCCATCTGCCCCATTGGCAAGGGAGTGGGCTTTGTGGGCCATTAGAAACATTTGTGAAGACAATGAGTATGCTCAGAATGCTATAAAAGATTTGAGAGCCTGTGCTCCGGCAGTAAATCAGGGGCTTGATAGAACGCAACTGAGTGTGCCAGTGGACCCATCTACCGGGAAGCCCATAATTGGGAAATCAGAAATTTGAACTGATATAGTGTATCAATATTTATTTTCCTGTAATGTAACCTCGCAAGAAGGAATTTGTAGAGAAGAATGCGTAGTGGAACAGCTGCATCCCCGTTTGAAAGCGCTTCAATCAGTCTAAAGGACGACACGCTTCTCAGCGCTGCCGAAGATCCACTATCTAAGTTCGATTTAATACACCTTTTAGGCAAGTCCTTTGATATTGGAAATGGTTTCTCTTTCTCGGCAGATCAGATTGCCCGCCACCCGCTGTAGGTCGTGGATCGTATGGAGCAGTTTACAAGGCCAGGGATAGATCCAGCGGGCGATTAGTTGCAATTAAGGTAATCCCTTTAACAGATGATGATGAGATTAGTAGTATACAGCGTGAAATTGGTATGCTGCGTGACTGCAGTCATCCAAATGTCGTCCATTATTATGGCTCATATAGGGCTTCTGACTCGCTCTGGATATCCATGGAGTATTGTGCCGGGGGGAGTGTTGCAGATATCATGCTAGCTTGTGACTGTGCCTTGTCCGAAGTTATCATTGCACATATAATTACAGAAACCCTGGCAGGGCTGGCATACCTTCACTCTATAGGAAAGGTTCATCGCGACATCAAGTGTGGGAATGTGCTCTTGACTGAGAATGGAAGCGTCAAGCTCGCTGACTTCGGTGTTGCAGCACAATTGACTGATACCATGAGCAAGAGAAATACATTTATTGGAACCCCACATTGGATGGCTCCAGAGGTTATACAGTTGAGCCATTACGATGGCAAGGTTGACATCTGGGCACTAGGTATCACTGCTATTGAAATGGCTGAACGGTATCCTCCTCGATGGCGCGTGAACCCTAACAGAGTGATCTTTCAGATAGTAAAAGATCCCCCTCCTAGACTATCTGACAAGGACCGGTGGACGCTGGCGTTTCAAGACTTTATTGCGCAATGCTTACAGAAGGAGCCCCGTTCAAGACCTGCTGCAGCATTGCTGCAACAGCATAAGTTTGTGACTAAGGAGAGGGCTACTGCGGTACAGCAACTTCTCCCTATGATAACAAAAACACGAGAAATGGCAATGGAGCATGGTACAACGAGACTTGCTACAGCTGAGGATGACTATACGTGGAGACCTCCCAGCAGAGCTTCTGTGATTTCTCGGCCTCTTAGTTCCAACAACCGCGCACAGTTTACCGCAGAGGTATCTCGTGCGCCTATAACACCAGGTCAGATGTCCGCAGCGATTGGGGAAACGGTGGTAATGCGACCCTCTTCAGATGGAGCGACAGGTGGTGCTTACAGCACTGTCATATCGAAGCCCAATCATTTCTCCACCATGGTAGTTAATAAGGATATTCTGCCCGCTCAGCCAGGTGCGCCCGAACCAAGCCCTGATTACTTGGCCGCAGTCGAAGCAGCTCGAGGAGGACCCACAGAACTAGAAATGCAAAGCGCGCTGATTGGAGAAGCTGTTCCTCTATCAGAAAAAGAGCGCATGATTGATAAGTTCTACACTATCTACAGTGGGGGCGCCGTTGTTCCATTGCCTTACCAACGCGCGGTTGATGTTTGCCCCCTTACGCTGTTGGGTTTTGAAACCGCGCAGGGGCAAAGCTTCTGGGAGAGTGCGCTCTCAAAGCTATTAGCGTCTGAACTGTCAACCGAACAAGACTCTGGAGCCGCTCCTGCCCAGCAAATAGAGAGCAGTCAAGTTCTGCGCAATCTTGCAACGGCGCTCGGTAAGCATCAACTTCTTTTGGAAGACACCACGATCTCACAAGAAGGCGTCTCCCCAGCGATGCGCGAGTCAATTCGCGTGAGAAGTGAGGAAATGGCAGACACATTAAGAACTATATTATGCTTGTAATACGGGAAAGGTTGTATCTAAGTACCTTCAACCAGGGCACGCTTGTTGAACCCACTCGGTGTTCATATGCGCAGTCATTACCTTTCTATTTGTATGGATGTGCGCAACAATGCGCGCTGCGGCAGTCCTACTAATAAAATATGCGGAGTTAGTTGTAAGCCTGCAGCTTAACTTTACATTACAGGCTCAAGATAAAAGGGAAAGTTAGTGTCAGGCATTGTATTTATGCAAACTCCAGCTTTGCTGGAGGCACAGCTGGGATACCGCCATTCGTTGAGGCGATCGGAGAGAATTTCACCGGAGTTTTCGCTGGACTTGCTGCTGGTGTTGCCTTCCCTGACAAATATGTGTCCAACTTCCCAGCTGACGCTAATATCAAACCCAAGAACAGAGGCGAGGGCTTGAAGGGTCTAGACTTGAATTCTGGATGGAACTGCGCAGCTACATAGAACTTGTGGCCGATTAACTCAACAATCTCCATTCGTGAGCCGGTGTCGTCTTTTCCAACGAACCGCAGTCCCTTCTCCTCAAATAAGGGCACCAGCTCAGGATTTACTTCATAGCGGTGTCTATGGCGTTCGTCAACGTATTGCTCGACCTGATAGAGTTTGGCAGCTATGCAATCGACTGTCTCAAGAATAGTTCTTCTTGACCCAAGTCGCATGGTTCCGCCCTTGTGCGTGGTGGACCCCTCTGGCATGAATACGACCACTGGTTCCGGAGTTGCTGGCTCAAACTCCGTGCTATTTGCCTCCTTCATGCCAAGGATGTTGCGCGCAAACTCTATCACAGCAATTTGCATCCCTAGACAGATGCCCAAATAAGGTTTCCCGTTGTTCCTTGCATAATTGGCAGCTAGAATTTTTCCCTCCACTCCACGGTTACCAAACCCTCCTGGTACGAGAATACCATCAGCCGACTTGATTTTGTCCCAAGCTTCATGGTATGCAGCTATGTCCTCCGTCATAGTCGACTCTTCAAGCTTCTCAGCCTCCACCCAATCTAACTTCAGCTTTCGGTTGGCAGCTATGCAGGCATGTTGCAAAGACTTCGTCACGGAAAGGTACGCATCACTCAGCCCGGTGTATTTTCCAACCATGGCAATGCGTACTTCTTCTACTAAATTGTCCCAACGATCCGCGATGCCACTCCGCCACATGGACATATTGATCTTGTCTGAACCGGCCAAGCCAAGAATGCGGCATATGGTGGAGTGTGCACCTTGATCCATCATCATTAGCGGCACCCTCCATATGTTGGACACGTCATGCATGGTGAGCACCTGAGCTGCCGGAACATGACAGAAGGACGCAAGCTTTTCTTTGACAGAGTCTCCCAAGGGGTCAGAACTGCGGCAAGCCAACAGGTGCGGATTGAGGCCCAATGATCTCAGCGTTGCCACGCTGTGCTGAGTTGGCTTTGTTTTCTGTTCCCCGACCGCTCCTATGACAGGTACCAAACTGACGTGGACGATACAAAAGTTATTGGGGCCAACTCGAAATTGAAACTGGCGGAGCGCTTCGACAAACGGCATGGATTCTATATCGCCAACTGTACCACCAAGTTCTATGACGCACACATCTGGACAGCCCTCCCGACCATCAACTGGCACATGCGCTACACGTTCTATCCAATCCTGAATGGCATCGGTGATGTGTGGAACGACTTGCACAGTCTTGCCTAAGCAGTCCCCCTTGCGCTCGCGCTCTATGACGGACCGATAAACTTTTCCTGTGGTCAGGTTGTTGTCCCTCGAAAGAGAAACGTCCAAAAACCTTTCATAGTTGCCGAGATCTAAATCTGCTTCACCACCATCATCTAAAACAAAGACTTCTCCATGCTCAAATGGCGACATAGTGCCGGCATCCACATTTATGTAAGGGTCTACACCGGTAGAGGGGTTCCGTCAGCTTTCTGTCGTCTCGTTTGAACTAATTTTTATCGATAACAGAGTTATGACAGTGATCTTACCTATTTTGATAGCACTAAATATATTTTATATGTGTTCATTAGCAGCTGACAAAAACGGGACAAAATATTCAAACGCATCGCAATGACAACACTCACCTCACTCGGTGGCCGCATGCTTTTAACAACACTCCTATACTAGAGGCAGTAACTCCTTTACCAAGACCACTCACAACGCCACCAGTAACTAAAACGTATTTCATACTATAGTGTTCTGGACTGAAATTCAATTATCAATGCTTCGTTTACAAGTGCAGTAGCCTGGGTGTAAACCTTATAATTTAGTTGATGTCAGCTTTCCATCCATACACGTCTACAATTACAAGATATCTGTGTGAAAAGTCGCCATAGATCGCTTGCATGCAACCGGTTGAGGGGCGATCGAGAGCTCACTCACGAACCGAGACGGAATTAAGCTGGGCCCCGACGCCTCAAATCGAGCCATCAGCGCGTTGTTACTATATATATATTCCGGTGGATTAATATGAATTTACACCCGGATATTAAGTCTTTCAACACAGGACATCGTGCAGCCGCTATAATTTTTCTTCGTGCCCCAGTTCCTGGGAGAGCCAAAACAAGACTCGCTGCTGGCGTCGGTGCAGTCGCGGCTGCCGAGTTTTACAGATGCTGCGCAGAAAGAATCGTCAGTCAAGCCTTGCTGCTCATTGATTCAGATGTCTACATCTTCTACTCAGACAAAGAAGAGGCGGATGCAATAAAGGATTGGCTCAGACAGTTGGACCCTGGTCACTTCCACCTCATGCCGCAGCTCCAAGTGCCCGACCTAGGCGATCGTCTCGAAGCGGCTTTCCAATACATCTTTAAAAAGGGGTACAGTAAAGCCTTCGTAATAGGTACTGATATCCCAAGCTTGGACAGTGTTATTATGCAAAAATCATTAGAGTCGCTCGACGCATTTGATGCTGTCTGGGGGCCCAGCAGGGATGGGGGATATTACTTATTGGCTGTCAAAAAACTTCCGCCTGGTCTTTTTGACAGCATAAACTGGAGCACGACTTCAGTTTTAGAAGAAAGTCTCCGTAACGCCAAACGGTTGAGCTTATCAATTGCGCCAGTTACGCAGCTCCCTCGCCTTACTGACGTTGATACGCGGCGAGACTTGGAGGAATGGCTTGACGAACAATTACAGCTTCAAACAGAACATGAATTGCTTTCCATAGCCAAACAAACATTGAATATCTAATATTGAATTCCGACATCTGACACTTTCAATAACACCTTTGTGTTCTTTCCCCTGTCCATTGCGTGATCCAACGCCTCCTCAAACTCTGTCGCCAACTCGTATTCCGTAAAGGTTGCTTGGAGCTTGCCAGCATTCACAAGCTTAGCGATGGATTCCAACAAAGCTGGGACTTTCTTCTTCTTCTCCTTCATCCACTTGCGAACATTAAAACCACTGACACCGATGCTATCAAACACCCACGTCCTCCAATTCCACTGTGGACTTTTGCCGCTCATACAGCCATAGACGACGAGTTGGGCACCATCGCTAAGTGCCTCGGTCAAACGTACAGAGGATGAACCTCCAATAGAGTCTAGGCCTAACTTTGGCTTGGCAAAAAACTTCAGCTTTTCCAACTCTGCCTTTACAGAGCCCTTGTCCAACAGCACCTCAGAGGCGCCGAGAGCCTTGAGCCACTGTGATGTCTTCTCAAAATCAACCCGTTCGCTGATCACCGCAACAATCCTCAATTTCAACAGTCTGCCAAGTTGTATGATTAAGGTTCCAATAGTAGAGTTAGCTGCATTCAAAATAACTGCATCCCCAGGCTTCAGAGTACCAAAATCTTCGAGGAGACGCCATGCTGTGATGAACTCCCTCAGCATAGCACATTGCTCCAATGGCATGATCTCAGTCGGAATTTTCATCAAGTCTTTCTCACGTAGAACAGCAAGAGATCGCCAACTTCCCAGATTGGGTTTGTTTGGAACGACCCAGTCGTTTTCCAGAAGGTTCTTGCTCACCCCTGGGCCCACTTTGACAACCTGCCCCACGAAATCATGACCAGCAACAAAGGGAGGTTGGACAGAATCTTCGGAAGAGGAATACAGACCACCAGTGGTCAGTGTATAAAGATCTCCAGGGTTCATTGGGGCAACTCTTATTGATATAAGGACCTCTCCCCAAGATAATTCAGTGGGGATAGGTTCAGCATCCAGAACACACGTCTCCTTCGGAGGCCCAGCCTTCGTACATTTCACTGTATGAGCTTTGATCCTGGGAAGAGGGACAATATCGTAGCTTCCCTTGACAACACCGTATTGATCCGCAATGTCATCTGCTGAAAATACTTGCACACCTGCATCTCCTCGTGACCTCATCCATGCTTCAAAGCCAGCAGTATGGCTTTGATTGGTCTCTTGCCGTTGGACGATCTGATCCGCCATGTTCTGTGCTGCGACCTCGCCAATAGACCTGCCAAGATCTTTAAATGCTCCCCCTGCAAAGGATTCCATCAATTCCTCCTCGACCGTTTTCAGAACTGCCCCAGTGGTATCATAATGCCGACGTTTCTTTTCATCGCTCAAGGTGTCGTAGCTCATTTTGATCATTTTGAACTTCTCTGCGTCACCTCCCTTGTCGGGGTGAACCTTCGACAGCAAGGTACGATATGCCCTACGCACTTCTGTTGCAGAAGCTGTTTTAGGCAACCCAAGGATTCCATAGAGATCTGTGCTGTTGTTCTCCTTGCTGGCTGACATGATCAATTGATGCAAATGGGGTTGTAAGTGGGCTCGACGTGGTCTACAGAATGGGGAAAAATATGATTGAATATTGTGTTCTATGATGTAGTATGCTCAATATGGGTTTGCAAATGAGGGTACTGCTATTGAATCTCTTATTTGACTTTCGGTCAACCTGTCAGGTCGACAAGAATCCTCTGCTGCGCCCCACCTATCAGGTGCCAAATTTTGATCCCGATATTGACCCATTTCAACATGTCGGTGTCATTGATGTAATTAGCATAGCCGTTTAAATTCAATCCAGCATGCAGACCTGTTCCGTTCTGTCTCACATAGAAAAGCAATGCTTACCACTTCAAGTCGTGGATAGACCGAATTATCGCCAGCAGCGTAGGCCTACCACGCCATTAGTGCTGTATGGGTCCATACAATTTGACAGAAGAGGTTTACTCTCTTTATTAGCTCTTGCTCTGTCTCTGAAAGTGGCACGGCCTGCAGTCGCTGCAGCACCGAGGAGTGATGACCTATTATTTTCAAGCAAACAAGCGCATTTCCAGTTGCAGTACCCTTCCGATTGGGTGTTAGCTTTTGATAGGACTAGTAAAGTGTTTACTGATCCTGCAAACCCCATCGTCGTAGTGCTGGGAGACTTCAAGAATTCCTATGCGACAGCGTCCGTTTCCATCGGGCCGGAGCTGAGCGATGGCACGTTAGAGTCACTGGACGATGCTAAAGAGTTGATTACTCAAAGAATTACTTCAGAGGAGGGAATAATGAAATTTAAGTTACTGTCGGCCACATTAATAGATCAAAAGACATTTGATTATGAGTACTATATAAAGACATGCCCTGGAGTTGTCCAAGAACAGAAGGGAGGCACATTGCAATGTTTGAACAGCCTTGGCGGAGATGCTGCAATAAAAGAAAGACAATTCCTCTGTAGATACATGATACTACCAAATGGCAATGCATTTACAGTGGCTGCCTCAGTTTCACAAGAACAGTGGTCTGAAATGAAGCCTGTGTTAGCTGCCATTGTGTCATCCTTTCAGCCTACAGTGGGTTCTTAAAAATACTGCGACCTCATGGAGGGATGTTGCGTAGTAGTGAGGTTGCTGTTCTGTGGGTAGCTCCTGTAGTCTTTTATATTTGCTTTCAGTATCTAGTAAGATAGTGAGTGCACCTGCTCTGTTTCCACAAGCTATATCATCTCTGGCGCTGTCACCGACAATACACAACTCATGTGGCTGTATGCTCCAATGATCTGCTATGTGAATGAGAGCACTTGGGTCTGGTTTATATGGGGTAAACTCTCTAGATAGGGCAGGGAAAAAGGGTGGCAGGGAATTGAAATGATGCCGATGAAAATGATCAACGCTATCAGCTACATTTCGGGTTAGCAATGCCCGAGGAATTTTGCTGCCGTCGAGCATTTCTGCGAGTTCCAACAAGCCAGGCATTACCTTCATATCCTTCAAGGCTCGCTCTTCAATTTCTTTCAATATATTTTGGCTCTTTATTTGATCTTCTGGAGACTGAGACTTGATGAAATCTAGTGTATCAACGGTGGCGTTAGGAACTCCGATTCGACTCCGCATTTCATTAAAGTCAATAACAGGAACTGTTAGAGTCCCGTCCTGATCAAGAGAAAGGCAAGTAACAATGGCGTATGTATTACCGATAAGATGCTGAACGTACCATATCAAACACTATGCCTTTTACAACTCTATTATCAACCATTGAGCTCAGACCTTTGGACAGATTAATCTCTTTCAGACTTCCAATACGTGTGGTCAGATTATTCGCAATGCGAACGCTTCTACCAATTGTTGATTTGAGCATTGTTGTTTTGGAGTCCGATGGGGTGCAGATTGTTTCTTTATCAATTCAATTGAATGGCAGGTACTTCGATCTCAGAAAGCAGGCTACTTGGCGCCACATCTGATACTGTATATTATGGGCAGGACACAGGCGTAATCAGAGCCTTCAGTTTAATTTGATATTCTTCAAACATAGTATTAGGAAAATTTCTTGAAGTTGAAGCATTTAATTTTCCTCCAGATCCACGAAAATCTGATTCAGTTGGCAACCAAAACATCCACGGAATTGTTTGGACCTCATAAAATGGCTAGATTTAGTGCAGAAATGGGAGCTGATAAGGTAGGAGATTATTAAGAATTGATCCCCAGGAACGCGCCAAGGATTCCGACTCAACAAAACCTCTTGATTGGATGTGTGCAGCTAGCCCAGGAGCTCCAAAAGCGGACGTACCAGTTGGATGATCTTCAAAACGCAGTCAACAGGGTCACCAAGGAGTTGGAGGCCAGTAAAAAAGAGACTGGAGACCTTCGGAAGGTATGCTCTGATGAGGTGACCTCTCAGTGACCACCTGTTTTAGCTCACATAGAACCTTCCCTTGCTTGCAGAAACTTGTCACGAAAGAACAATCCTTGACAGATTTAGATGCACAGAATGCTAAGCTGCTGAAGGAAGTAAAGCAGCGCGAAGCTGCTTTTATGAGCCTTCAGCAGCAGCTTGAAATAGCAAAGCGGAGCACCACTCGCAGTGGTGTTTCTCGTGGAACGGAGGACCGACTGAGAAGCGAGATATCAGCCCTAGAGAACAAATTATCTACTATGAAAGCAGAATTTGTAGGAATTCGGGCTACTACTGATGGGTCTTCTAGTTTGGTGTCCAAAGAAGCGGACATGTGGAAGAGTAGGAGTGAAAGCTTGGCTCTCGAGCTGAGGACTGCTCAAGATGAAGTGATCAAATCCCGCGTTGATGAGCAGACCCTGCGAGGCAAATGTGCTAATCTCTTAGATACAAACCAGAAATTGGAAAGTAAGATAAAACAATCCGAAGAAGAGATTGATTCTCTGAGGGGATTAGGAACCCAAGCCACAGGAGACTTGAGGCGCAAATTGCAATCCAAGGAGGATGAGATGGCAATTTTGCTTGAGGAGCACGACATACAGGCATCAGAGCTTATGAAAGTGCAAAGGAAGCTCAGTCAGGTTATTGCAGAGAAACAGAGCTTGGAGTCTGTCATTGACACACTCAAATGCCAGATCGAAAAGTACAAGAAGGACAAAGAAGAAGCTCAGGTTGAGTGCCGGCGACTTTCCGAGCTCGTTGATGATAAGACTATTGAAATAGACAACATTAAGTTTGATATGAAGGAGCAGAAAGCTGCGTTGGACAGACGCGACACCCAGTACAACCTGCTGACCAGCCAATTGAATGCAACGCGTGGGGAAGTAGCCGATGCTGAGGCGGGAAGTCGTCTCCTTGTTAAACACCAAGATGAGACAGCTGTGCAATTGAGTGAAGCTGCTGAACAACTCAAGATTACTCGTGAGAGGGCTGAGAGAGCAGAAGGTGCAGCTGAGGAGCTCCGAAAGCAAGTTATGGAGGCAAAAGCTGCCCAGGAATCTATCGATGGTCAGCTCAAAATCACGATTGCAGCTTTGGATGAAGCTACAGGCAATGCTGGTGAAAAGACCAAACAAGCAGGCAATCTTTCTGCTGATAATGACACGCTGAAGCAGCACATTTCTAAACTTGAAAGTAAGCTAGAAGAATCCAAGAAGGAGCTTGCGGAGCAGAAGGAGGCAATGGAGAGGGTCACAGCAGAGCTCGACAATGCTCAGTTTGAGTCTTCACAGCGAGCAAAGGAGCTCGAGGATGCTTCTTGCAGACTCGGAGAGGCGGAAAAAGCCATTAACAGCACTAAGACACGCAGTAGCGAAGAAACTGCTGAACTGAGGGTGCTGTTGGAGGCCAAAGCCACTGAATGCGACGCCTTGTTCGCACGGGTGTCTGAGCTGGAAGCGTCACTCAAAGAAGCAGAGCAACTGCGTGTCTTGGCGGAGCAAAAGTCGGAGCAACTTGCAGTTCAGCTTCAGAATGCTAAAGAAGAGCATGAGTCGACAAAGGATCAGCTTGCAGCTGTCGCTGACCAGGCTTCCGCTCTTGAAAGGGGAGTGGAGAGGCGGGAGTCTGAGTTGGGAGATGCCGGAAAGAAGTTGGCTCAGACCGATGCCCTGTTGCAACAAATTTCTTCTCTGACTACACAAATGCATGAGGGGCACTCTGCTTTGCAGGCTGCCACAGAGCAAATCACAGTTATCAATGACGAGCTCGAGGAGGCAAGAGCAGCAATTCGGGCAAAGCAGGAAGCCCTCGACAAAGCACACGGTGCTGTTGCCGACAAGGATCGTAAGCTAATAGCCCTGGAAACCGAATTGAAACAACAGCAGACTGCAGTTCGAGTTCTTGAGCGCCGAATCGAGGACAGGGAAGAGAAAGCGACCAACATCGAGGCTGGTATGACAAGTGTGCAAGTCGAGATTGCCGATCTGAAGAGTGCTTTAAGAGACCGTGAGCTGGAGGTTGTAGATTTGCGGAAGGAAGTAGAAGAAGCCTTGAAGGAGGCTGAAGTTGCAAGGAAAGAAGCTGCAGAAGCTCAGGAGCTGATGAATGCAGAAAGGAAGAGAGCTGCCGCGATTGATTACGAGCTTGCAAATGCAGATGACACGACTCAATCTTTTACTGCCATGAAACTTGATTCTGTGACTCCTGCTGCTCAAGCATTGGCTTCAGCTCATGCAATTAATGTGGTAGAGGAAGAGGAGTTGGACACACAAGATGTGCCTTTAAGTGAAGGAGATGACGATGAATTTAAAGAGGCTGGTTCAGCATTGTCGGCTGAAAACGAAGGCAAGGTAATCCCCGAAAGCGTCAACGTTGAAGCAGATTCGAGGATGGGTACTGATGAAAATTGATCTGCTTTTTATCTATACGTCTATCTATCAGTGTGAGAAGCCGTGATGTAACCAGATACTGTAGCTGTCGCTTGCGCTGTTTGGAATGTTTCATGAGACGCTTACCATGGTAAACCCCAAACCAATGAAGCTGACGAATCTGGAACATTTTCGACTATGATTCTTTAATGGTCCTCTGTACGCTACGCGGAAGACCGTTTAGGTATCCACAGAGTGGTTTTGTCTAAAATGGCATCCTTATAGAAGATCGAATGAAGAAAACGCCGGCGAATATTAAAGAAGTCGCAACTACAGCGACCTTGGCTGTAGGTATAGGTGTTGGTGTGGCAGCTGTAGCAGGAATAGCCGCAGGAGCAGCTATAGGAGCAGGAATTCTGAGCGCCTCGTCGTCTGTGCTGAAAACAAACACTAAATCACCTGTAACAGAAGCAGAAATTGAAAGAGGCATTGATGGGTCTATACAGAATTGGGACCAAGTCTTGAAGCTGATTAAGGAGGGAGGAGTCGCTCCTGATTTACGCGAGGAGCTCTGGCCAATTCTCCTGGGCGTCTTCAGTCCGACGAACACCCCACTTGAGCAGGCTGGAACTTTGCAGCAGTTGCAAGGTCTGTACTCCAAGTTACTGGAAATTTGCAAAGAACTGGAAAAACAAGTAGCAAATGCCAGGGCTTCAGGTCATATAAGTGCATCTGGCACATTCCGGCTCGAGCCAGACTCAGCAAGAGACGCGATCCCAAATAATGTGGCAGGTTTCGCCGAAGCGCACAGAATCATTGTCATGGATGCAGTTCGCACAGATCTTAGAAATAGCCTGCTTGTCAATGCAACTGCTATAGATAGGAGGTCTACAGTCCTGCCAGTAGCAATGGGAGATGGGCTTCCTGAGCTCATGATGGCTCATCTGGCTCATGGCACATCATCGGTGCCGCCCTTGCAATGGCGTAGCGAGCTTGCTGTTTCGACCTTGGAGAATGCAGGCCATCTAACGGACAGGACAAGGCATCAGATGACACGACTGGTAAATATTCTGACAGCATATGCTGTGCATGATCCCGAAACCGGGTATTGTCAAGGAATGTCAGACCTGGCAGCTATTTTCATTCAGGTTTTCAACAACGATGCTTTGGCATTCGGGTGCTTTGAGAGGCTGATGCGCACTGCGCGTCAGAATTTTAGACATGATGAAACTGGCATTCACAAACAGCTTCGAGACATCTCCAGGATAGTGGCTGATACAGATCCAGTGCTGCATCGAGCGTTGACGACCATGGGTTCGCAAGATTTCATGTTTGCTTACAGAATGGTCGTTGTCCTCCTTCGGAGGGAGCTTGCCTTAGAAGAGGTCTGTGTTTTGTGGGAGTCGTCTTGGGCTCACCAACCGCCACTTACTTCAAGCTTGCTATCCCCAATAAAGGCCAGAAGCGGAACATTTGCGAGCACCCTTGCCAGCTTGAATGATGCTACCGCAAGAGCTATTGCGGAAAGACGAGACGAAGACCACGACTCTCCTGATTTTATTTTACAGTTTATAGCGGCTGTCATTCGAAGTCAAAGGGGGAAGATATTAAAAGACAGCAAGGATAATGATGACATATTGAGGTTATTCAATGGAATCCGAATTGATTTCTGGAATTCACTTTCACAGGCACGGAAGCAGCACAAGGCATTCGCCCAAGGGGTTGAAGTTTTACGCAGACTGTAAACCTTTAACTGAATAATTCACAATTTCGAAAGCCTGCGTTCATATTCTTCTTTTCTTCTGATTGTATGAGCCACGATACCTGCTCTCAAAGCAGACGCATTCCAGTTTAGAACTGGAATGATGGCGCCAGGAATTGCCACCAAACCTACAAGATTTGCCAGCTCCCTTTTCTCTGACGGTAGCAGTGGCATAGTCCCTACTACTGCCAGCAATGGCACAGCGTCCACCTTGTTGAGGATGTCAATATTCATCTCTGCTAACTTTTTGTACAGGCTATCCTTGCTACCTCCTATAGGAAGCACTTTGTCGTAAGGCACAACTACTATGACGATCCCTGGAGCACCAATCGAAGGAATCAGGTCGGCGCTAACATGTGGCTTCTTAATTGTCCTCTTCACTCTATCGAACAGTTGTTTCCAGTGAGGATGTTTATAACTAGCATCTGCATCCTCCCATAAAGTGTCTTCATCAGGCACTACTCCCTCCAACTCAGAGAGGCTGCCAATTTCTGAGACCAGTCGAGAGGCGTCGACCACACCCACACCTTGCATGTTTGCCATGCGAACGCTGATCTGGTTCTGGGAGCCACCACGAAAGGACAACAGATTCCTTCTTGCCAAGGGTACACAGATTTCAGATGTCTCACATTCTAAACTGTCCAAGATACGAGAGCACAGTGCTAGGGAGTCTTGAGTGCCACCCACGAGCCATGTGATAGGAAACATAAAATGACAGGTAACAGTGCTTTTGCCAAAATCCGAGTAGAGAACAAGCGAGGCTTGAAAAGGGTATTGTAAATTGAGCAATAGCGTTGCAGATACAATGAACTCCGCTCTCAAGACAGATCTACTCTTCGCAATGGTATCCTGCACCATGGTCGCATTTTTGGTGTTGGCGGTATTATTACTAGTAAGCTCCAATTTGACTCGAGTGCACAGATCTAACCACTGCCCTTGTGTGACCACAACTGTAATTCTGTATTGCTTCCTCTTTTCATCTACGTCATATACAACAGGAAGAGTTCCCTCTGCTCTGTCAGCACCTGAGATTGGCGCGATGGACATGTCTTCGACAATATCAATTCGCTTGCTCATGGTTTTGCCGGCTTTTGACAGGCTCTTCCTCAAAAGAGAAGCAAACCTATGCCTGTAAGCTTTCATTGTATGTATCCCCGTAAACCAACCCACTCCCAAATACTCATCAGCCGGCAAAGAGGTACTCACTCCACCGTTCTTGCTCACATAGTAAAACTGGCCAAAATGCGAATATGAAGGCAATACATAAGCTCTTGCCCGATGTAACAATCTTGCAGCTACTTCAACTTCTCCCTTGCCTTCTGGCTGGATATCATTCACAAATACTCTTGGAATAGGATCCTCCGGCAACGAGTAGTTCAGGAAGTGGGCGTGCCAGTTTTTCTCACCAATCGCCTCGACAAGAGCCCTATTGCCCAGTGCTGGCATGCCAAAGCTTATGCATTTCAAGGCAGTAGCAGTGGGATTGTAGCGTTCTAATAGCTTCAAGCAGCACAAGCTTGCAACGGCTCCTCCTAAACTGTGGCCGCAAAGGACAAGGTTCAAGCCCAGGTGTTGAGCATACTGATACAGAGCCTCAATGGGGATACTCCCTGAGCGTCCAAAAAACCCTCTATGGACCCCAGCAGTGTTGGTGTTGTTGTCCTCCCACAGGGCAGTCTCTAGAATGGTAAGGTCAGTTATGATGTCTCTGAATTGCTTCGTTCCCACGATGGAGATATACAGCGTTTTCTGACTTTGACCAATCATGTACATTTGTTGCACTAGTTTATGCGAGAAAGCCACCTTTTGTAAGGTGACAAGGTGATGTGGAAAGTCTAGGCTTGCCCCATTCAACGCATTCAGAGCTGCTTGCGGCCCATGATCCACAGCTTTGTAGCAGGCTTCGGCGAGCAACAGAGAGTTGACGACATCTGAGAGATCCACGTGTGCTGGTGCCAACAAACTTTCCGGCAACTGAGACGAAGAAGATAGAAACCAGGCATTTCTAACCCGGTTTAACGTCTTAAGAACTCTTTCTTTCAAGTCATCCATGACGATGGACGATTATCAGCTAATCAAACCCCAGCTCAGAATGACTTCTGCTCAGCCCATGCTTCTTTTTACACTGATGACATTATACAGCAGGGGTCAAGGAATATGGCTTTTGCGAAGGGGGCACATATTTTAACCATATAGTTCGTTCCTAAGGAATGGTATGGGTCACAACCGCCATTTGTATTGGGTCAATTTACCAAGTAGGCAAATGGGAGACTTGAAAAAGCAGTTGTCACTCTACTGTTTGATTTTGGCATCATAAGTATGTCCAAGGAAGAGCTCAAGGATAATGGCTTGCATCTATTCCTCCTTGGAACAAGTGTGCCAGGGGCAGTAGAGAGGGAAGTGACACACAGCTAGCATGGGCTGCATGGCCTCGGGTGCAAGCTCATTCAATTCGAAGCCAGTGTATCCTATATAATGCGCTCGTTGCTTAAAAAATCCCTGTGGTTCAAACTCATTCAGAGTGTAGCACAAGTAACGCGTATCAAGCAGCTTTTGAAGACGGGATGTACTGAACGCGTTTCTTTTCCTCCGATTACATGGGAAACGAAGTATCTGCACCTACCACTGAAACCATAATAAAATATTGCAAAAATGGCAACCTTTACAAACTCAGGGTACGTAAAATAGCCTCATTGTGTTTTCATGCTTCCTTGTTTTCAACTGTCCGTCCCATCCTCCGCCACCTCAGGTAACGCTCACGGACCTGGAAGCCACCTCCGCTGCCTTCCGTGATAATCCTGCATCATACTTAGATACACCATCGGAGCAAGGAGGCGAAACTCCCTTGTCAGCTGCTGCGTCGAAAGGTCAATTGGACTGTGTGCAGCTCTTACTAGAAAGAGGCTCCAATATCAACCACTATAACCGTAAGTCCTCCGGTCAAACACCACTCCATGTTGCCCTCGCAAATGGCCATGACCAGGTTACAGATTTTCTTCTTCGCAATGGTGCCAATCCTGTGTTGCAAGACGCAAAGGGTTGCACTGCCTTGGATGTCGCCCGCCAAACCAATAACGTCGACACGTATATTCGCATGCAGAGGCAGACCGCTTTGTATGCGAGCAATCTACTCGTAAAAGTTCCCAGGTTGATAGGAGGAAGTGCCTGGACGATGAGGTACTTTGTAGTCATTAGAATATACCACCACCCCAGCTCCCAGCATTTCACAGCTCGCGGAAGATCTGTTCTTTTGGGGTACGAGACTGAGACTGACATAAAGCCCAAGATATCCGTCTGGCTCACAGGAGCCAGAGTAACTTCCACAGACAGTGTAAAAGCTTGGGATAGATTGTTGGCAGATGCACAGGATGGTCCAGCAGAACTTTGCATACATCTTCATCCATCCATTACGGAGGCACCGTCGGGTTTGAGCTCGATGAAAACGACCTCTAGAAATGGAACTGAGAGGCTGGCCTTCCTAGTCCGTCCTGTGACTGGTAGAGCAGACAAAGTTGCCGACCTGAAAAAATTGATGGACTTTATCAACGGTAGGCCAGGTGTCAGCGCAGGGAATAGCGAGCCCCCAACCCCGGCTCAAGATGCGGCTACTCGATTCTTTCCCCTTCAGACTGGAGTGCAACATTTATCGACAGATGAAGAAATTGCCAGAAGATTACAAGAGGAGGAGGATGCTAGAATGGCGCATCATTACTCTCAGAGACCTGGCAGTCCAGAACAAGTGAGAATAGACAATGTCGCGCCACATAGCACTGACGGAGGTCTGCTTCCTACTGCATACCCTCCAGTGGATTTTAGTAGTATGATCTCTCCATCTCCAAATGCTCCGATGGAAGAGGAGGGGCTTCAATTGAGGAGAGAATCAGAAATTACCTTGTCGACTGCTATGTCTGAGGAGAGCGTATGTGTTTATTGCCATGATGCACCCAGATCATATTCAGCAGTGCATGGGGATTCTGCCCATTATATTGCTTGCGAGGATTGCAAATTACATCTTCGGATAGGGCAACCATGTCCAATGTGCCGAGAACCAATTGAGGGTGTCGTTAGAATTTATAACTGTTGAGATACGAGAGTAGTGTAATCATAGAAAGACCCTTTAAATGAAAAATTTCAAGCGAGAATCAGCTCTCATATTTTCGTATATCTGGATGTTTTGATCTGGGTGTTCAACCCAGACAGGACCTATGGTTACTGAGATGTAGTTGCCTTTGGCAGATAGTCTCGTTGATACACACTCTTCGTGTACTTTTCCTAATACAACCTCCACCGAGCCTCGCATAGCTTCCACGAAGTCGTCGCCGCCAAAACCTATTGCTTTGAAAGTCCTCTGGCCAGGATATTCATTTACTTGGGAATCTAATTCTCTCCATTTTTCTTCAGACAGGTCAGTGCCCATGACTACATTTGTTTTCTTGGAAACCCTCCCAATATTGGTTGAAATGTCTCCAAGAGACCGTCTCAAAGCGTCCGCAGCATTCTCTGGCTGTTTACCAAAGCCTCTACCTCCCTTTTGCTGGTCATTTGCTCCCTTATCATTGCTACTAGAAGATGCACGAGGCCTACAGGCCAGCCTACCGCTGGATACTCGAGAAATTCGAACCAATCTTGTAAAGGACATCTGTTGTGTTGGCATAAATCAAAAAGCCTAAGAAATGCAATTTTATCCCAATGATCTTCATACAATAAAAGATAATGAGATTAAATCAGGGTCTACGATACGACATTGGGATTTTGCGCAATGGCGCAGAAGAGGATGAATCTTGCCGCCACTTACATGTATAGAAGTTCAGACACTTTCAATTGAAATTTCTGCAAGAAAACAAGTTTATAAATATTAACAAATTGTATAGGTCAAGATGCCTCAGGGGGAGCATATTGAGCTGCATAAGAAGAGATTTGGTAGACAATTTGATTATGAGGAACGCACACGAAAGAAGGAGGCTCGGAGTGTCAAGAAGCGGGCATCCATTGCTCAAAAGGCTCTTGGTATCAAGGGTAAATTGTTTGCCAAGCAAAGACATGCGGAGAAGGCTATTATGAAGAAAACGATTGCGATGCATGAGGAAAAAGACAAGAAACATCGTGCAGATGACGGCAAACAGGGAGCAGCTGTGCCAGCATATCTTTTAGAACGTGAGCAAGTTGAGCGTGCCAAAGTACTAAGCAATACTATCAAGCAAAAGAGAAAAGAGAAGGCAGGCAAATGGGAGGTTCCCCTCCCAAAAGTTAGACCAGTAGCAGAAGATGAAATGTTCAAGGTTCTCAAGACTGGTAAGAGGAAGAAGAAGGAATGGAAGCGCATGGTCACTAAGGTCACTTTTGTGCCCCCGGGTTTCACGCGTAAGCCTCCAAAATATGAGCGGTTTATTCGACCCACCGGTCTTCGAATGAAAAAGGCCCACGTTACCCATCCAGAGCTCAAAGTAACATTTCAATTAGAGGTCATAGGAGTTAAGAAGAACCCTAATGGTGCAGCATATACTTCCCTTGGTGTCATTACCAAGGGTACTATCATAGAAGTTAATGTGAGTGAGTTGGGTCTGGTCACACCTGGAGGCAAGGTCGTCTGGGGAAAGTATGCGCAAGTGACCAACAACCCAGAGAACGACGGTTGTATCAATGCTGTGCTCTTAGTGTAATACAATAGGTATACATAATACTAACAATAATAGAAATGTAATTATTATAGTGAACTAATGTAGTATTGGAGGAAGATGCTCATTGATGGACGATGAAAAGTGTTTGCTTTTCTTCTTGCGCTTTGTAAGGCTTTGGGGTGCCGGCCTCCCCTTGATGGCGTTGTGCTGTTGCACTTTTGGCAGTGTGAGCAGCAGAGCACCTGATCCAGGGAGTCTTCTTGCAGTGCATGAATCAGGGGCAACTTCTTCTGGGAGTTGCAATTGAAATAGTTTGTTTTTGATCATCAGTCTTACCCATCTCGGTTGGACGTCCGCCTGAATTGCACTGGAATCGAGATATTTGCCGATGCCAATCTCGATACGTATGAAAACCTCATCTACATCATCATATCTCACCTGCCATTGACCTTGATTTACCTGACGCAGTGGTGGCCCTCCATCCTCTGGGAGGGGGGGCATTAAGTGAGAAGATGAGACTGCTGAAGTCCCGGCATTGACGCCTCCTTCTACTGTGGTGATTTCCTCACATTGGTATCTCCTATAGTGCTCTTCAGGTTTTCTTTCTAACTTCAAGAGGTATGACTGTAAAATGGGGAACTGTGTTAGTGCTTGTTGCCGCTCAGCAGCTGTTATGGTGTCGCCATCCAGCTCTTTCAATGTGGGCAAGGAAGCGATGGTGAATGGGCGATACCCCTCCCAGGTGCAACAAGGATTACCCATGAGATACAATTGCTCTATGTTATCACACAGACTCAGATGTTCCAGGCTTGGTAGCAGCTCCTCCGTCGAAATTATGTTCAATGTAAGGTCTAACTTTTTCAAAGACTCACATCGGTCGAGGTTCTCTATAGTGAAGATGCTATTGATGGCAAGGTTGAGGTATTCTAATTCTTTTAATCTGTACAGATTTTGGATTTTTCTGATCTGATTGTTCTCTAATCGTAGGATTTGGAGGCGTTTGCACGCTTGGTGTATCAAGTCAATGGCCTCGATTGACTGTTGATGGAGCCAGATTTCTTTCAAATCTGAAAGGCGACCGCCATTGTGTTCTGCATTTTTCCGTAGCAAGTCTACAGTAATGCGAACCATACCTGTTCTTTTTCATATAGATGACAATGAATCCGGTTTCCCATACCTAGGACGCTTGTATGCTAGCCAGCGCTCGTCAACGAAAGATTATCACGTCATGAAGAGCAGCAATACTGCATTCACGCTAACCTCGATGTAAGTGAAACCCTAACTCCTTAAAGCCATAAAATTCTACTTATATAACGTGAACTAATATTACAGTCCTCTAAGTGCCGTGAACGAACCCGACCAACAGAGCATCCATAATTTGTACAGTGGACATGCATCAAGCGTGCCCACAGAGAAATAGTATCGGCTGCGGAAGATTCAAAAACATTATAAAACCCAAAACTTTAGTCAGGAAGCGCAACCTCAGAGTCATTGCAAGGGAAACACTTTTAGATACCGATTCTGCGGCCAGTTATGCGCAATATATTTTGAGTAAAGAATTTAATCATACTCAAGAAGCAGTTGAAAACTTGTTAGAGGCAAACGCAGCCTTAAAAAGCCAGCTAGACGAAGCCTCCAAAAGCACATTGGCGGCCACCCTCACAAAATTGTCGAGCACAACTGCCAGCTCTCACTGTGTGTTACAACATCCTGGAGCCGTTTGCTGTACATCCACCTTCCAAGCTGAAGAACAAGACCATGTTAGTTTAACGATCCATACCACTGCCAAGAGAATGAACGATACAGCAAACAAGGCCCTCCCGTTGGGCATAGAAGATCTCTCCGCCCTGGCGGCCTTGGCCTTGGCTGAAACTGCCACCACGCTTGCAGCTTCCCGAGAGCAGTCTACACCCACTGCAGCATTAGCACCAGAGCATTTGTCACGACACGCTGCAATAACAGACATTTTGGAGCATGGCGAGATCATAAAAGTCTTGGACATCGGGAGAAGCCAGTTCAACCACCCTCGGTTCACTGTCATCGTCCAGGATCCTAAAACTGGCCGTCGCATCAAAGCTTTATTCAAACCGCGTGTCTACAATGACGCTGAAGGTTGGCACTGTACAAAATATGAGGTGGCAGCATATCATTTGAATCTTCTGCTCGGTCTGGATATGGTTCCGCCAGCTGTGTATAGAAAAACAAGTACCGTCATCCCATGCCCCGAAGGGGAGATGTCATTCGAGGAAGGCGCTCTCATGTACTGGTCAGAATCTACCAAGGAACTCCGACAAGTATCAGAATCTGAGTGGGGTATATCCAAGGAAGCATTATTGAGCAATACAAGAATCCTGGATGTGTTGCTTCACAACAGCGACCGTCATCATGGGCATTTCCTTCATGGCAGGCACTGGGTAAATGGACACTGGGAGGGCAGAAGGTGGGTGGGAGATCTCAGTCCTGTCCTCATAGATCATGCCGCCTCTTTCAGAAGGGGTGCATACGTCTGCCTGGACCATGAGAATTGTTTTTGCACTGGCCCAGTCAGATCAGTCGAAGCCAGGACGTTTCTGCGGCTTCGATATTTGGATGGGGCTGTCTATGCGTCGAAAGTGGTGGAGACTGTCGCTGGGGCAGACATTCGAGAAATGCTCTACAGACAGCGAGAAGTACTCCGATATTTTGATAGGCTCGTCATGGAGAGAGGCTTCGAGAAAACTGTCCTTTCTTCATCGACATACCATTGATACATATATATAAATAAAGATAAACACACAGAGAATTGCACGTTGCTAGAGTTGTTTATATGTAAAAACACTGGATAATGGCAGCACCTGTTCCTACCCGATGCTTCTGGGAACCCTGTTGTCGGAAACTGATCTAAATTGACCAGAATGGTCGATGACCAACTTTTTGCTGCATTCTTATTAGCATGCTACCACAAAGGATGTCAATTTTTAAACTAAGGGGGTTGTGGTGAGATATTTCCACCTGACACGTGGGTTTATAGTATGACTGCAGTATACCTTGCCTACTATAAATGTTGGTAGTCTGCTGCGATATCAATCAAAATATCCCTTTGCCAAAGCGTGGCACGATGCACAATGAGTACTCAATCCATTGCCCAGCATGCGAGTGCGTTTGCATTCTATTCTGAGTGCTCGCGGCCTAAACAGGGGGTCGACATGTACGACTGCTCTTCTTTTGTAAATAAAAAGTCAGTCGGAGTTCTTTATGACGTATATGCTGTGACTGATATTCCTTATTTAAACAGAGCCAGATGATGAGGGACTACATTTACACGAAAATAGCCTAAGACTGTATCGAATACTAATTATGGTAACTGCGCGGATTTGATTGCGATTATTTCTATTTTTAGACCAACTTGTATTACGGTAAATTGAAACAATCATTATTGGTTGGAGGAGATCACAACGTTAGGTCTTTGGTTCGACTCTCGCATGCGCGCTTAGCTCAGATGGTAGAGCGTTCGACTGAAGATTCTTACAAATAAGAGAAATCTTGCTATCGAAAGGTACTCAGTTCGATCCTGAGAGTGCGCAGTCTTTTTACAGTTTTGGACTCCTCTACTGACCAAAATATTCGTAGGGATGGAAATGCTCACGCAGTTATTGCTGCTTCACCAAATCCTCTAGCTTCTGCAGTGCAGCCTGCAAATCACCACCATCCACCACTGCAACCACTCTCCTCCTGCCTTGACCTACAGCCCCACTCTCGAAATCGTACGTAAGCTTTGCGACATCAATCAGTGCTTCCCCCTCTGGCGTTGCCTGCTGCAAATAGCCATCCTCCTCTTTAAATGCTCGCCCTATATAGATACACTTGTCAGGAGAGATTGCGGCAACTTTCAACTCCTCTAGTATACTTCGGAATAGTGGTGCAGAAAGTTGATGGGGGCAATTGAAAACTCTTTCACCAAGGAACAATATGCTGCTTTTAGATTCCCAAGCTTCTTCAAGAGTCCTTTTGGTTTTGATAGGTAGTGGTTTTGACAGACAGAAGGATTTCAGATCTTTCGACCATGCTGATGAGTTGCCTAGTCTGAGGGCGGTGAAAAATCCAATTGGGCCCCCTTCATCTCCACATTTGATAATACTTCCAATTCCTGACTTCGTGGCTTGTTCTATCACTGCATCAGTCAGCTCGGACACTGCATACGACGTCCCGTCTAAAAATCCAGTCAACAGATTTCTGATGCCGTGGTAGTCGTCCTGTGTGGGTTCTGCAACTTCAAAATCGATTTCTAGAATGTCATCGCTCAATGCTTCATCGTCATTGTCATCGCTATTTTCAAACTTCGAAGAGTTTGGAGTGCTCCCTTCCTCCTCTGAAGATGACTGTTTTTCTTGTTTTTCTTGCAAACGTTGCCTCTTGGTGCGAGGTGCCATCCCTAGTAAGCATCAAACATATAATTATATGTCAATATATAATGGAAGCGCACTGGTAAATTTGGCCTTACGCAGCAACGAGGTACCTCTGATGAAAATTGTGAAACCCAAATGACAAAGCAGCCAAAACCTTAACCAGAGTCAGCTCTCCAATCAAAGTTCAGTGAGAAATATGTATCAAAATGGAACTTGGTAGCCGGGAGGCAATCTAGCCAGTATGCTGTGAGTTCTTGTGATCAATCCTACTTTGAGGCTCTGAAACTATCAATTTAATAATCGTCGGCTCTTCTATTGCACTATGGAAAGCAGTATCAAAATTGTTGGAGTCTTTGCCGCTGCAGCAGCGTTGCATTTGTGCCGAAGATATCGAAAGAAATCTATAAATCGGCGCGCAGACTCCCTGGCTCCCTCCCTTCAACCTGAGAATGTAGAAGAGAAACCTGCAGAACCAGTTGCCCGGGAAATAACATCTCCATTCTTGTCATTTCTTCCTCGCCTTTCAGAAGAGCCTTCTCACCCAGAACGGTCGTCTGAAGAATCCAGCCGACTTGCATTGAAATTGAACATCATTGCAGGGCCCTGTGCAGATATGACATACATTACTGAAGATGATACCATAGAAGTAACCATAGGAAGGTTGGGCACAAACACATTTACTGTAGATGATGCTGAAGTCTCTGGACATCACTTGTCTCTGAGGTGGAGCACATCGCATCATTGCTGGAAAGTCTCAGACCTAGGCACTTTAAATGGAACACGGCTAAATGGGGAGTTGATTAGTATACATGGGAGAAAAAGAGGCAGAGAAATAGCACTGGCGTCTGATGATATACTGCAGTTGGGAAGTTTGTCTCAGATTAAAGTAACAACCTTTCCCAGGGACTTATTGAAGCCTGGAAGTATGAGTATTTCTGGAGGCTCCCTTCCCAAGACGCTCACTCTGACACCCAAGCACAGAATCCCATCATTCACTTCCCTCCTGTCTCCAAAGATTAATTCTACACCGACGGTGAGGAAAGCAACCGTGGCAGCTGCCAGCGATGAGCTGAGATTGGAGTGCTGCATAGCATCTCGTACTGGGAGAGACCACATGCGGAAGGGCGAAAACTGTGAAGATGTAGCCTGTGCTGAGTGTCCACTGGGCCATTCTGATGTCGTCGCTGCACTCTTTTGCGTCTTCGACGGTCATTGTGGAAGGGCGGCAGCGGATGCAGCCTCAATAGTGCTGCCTGAGGAGGTCACTGCGCGCATAGCATCTGAACAGAAGCGAATGAAGGAGGGACAGAGTCTTGAACATGTTCTGAGGGATTCATTCCTATCTGCAGATCACAGAATCGCAGCGGAGGAAGGCTGCACTGCGACAGCTGTGCTCGCTTGGACTGATGCAGATGGGACGGTGTGTCTGCAGACAGCAAATGTGGGAGACTCCTCGGCGTTATTTATAGACCCAAAGACTAGAGAGTGGAAGCAATTGACAGAGGACCATCGTTTGACCAACCCGAGGGAGCGACAGAGATTGAGCGATATCGGGATCCACCTGGCATCCAACAGTAGACGTCTCTACGGATTGAACCTATCAAGATGTCTGGGAGACAGGTTCTTGAAGGATGAAGACCTTGGACTGTCCGCAGAACCCCATATCAGCACAATTTTGAAACTAGATAATTCGGTCGGTGGTATAATTCTCATTGCGTCGGATGGCGTCTGGGATGTTGTTGATCCAGCAGTGCTTGCATGCACTGTGCTGGAATGTGATGCAGATGAAAATGGTACTGTAGTAGGAGTGGCATCGGCAGTAGTTTCTGCTGCAGTTAAAGCACACACTAAAGATGATGTGACAGTTTTGGCAATACGAATTTGGCCACAGAGTGAATGGGACTTGAGGAGTCCCAGTAGAAATTTAGATGACGGTGAGAAAGCATCCTTTGAAATGTGAGAGAACTGTATATTATATAGTACAACATAGTACAACTGTAAAATTAAAGCTGCAAATCTTCCAGCGTTTCCAATGTCCTTCCACACATTGGACAACCATTGGACCGTTCCATCCAGCCCAGGATACAGGGCAAGTGATAGTGATGGCCACATTTCGTTTCTATTTTTGGGTTATCAGAGCTATATGATTCCAAGCATGTTGGACACTGATCCTCCTCACTATCATACAATCGAGATTCGGGCTCTTCTGACACAGTACTTGTCGATGACTTTTCAGGAGACATGGCCAGCCTCTTCCTAGCTCTCACCGGTTGATGAATGTTCTCTGCCAATGATGAAGATGTTTGGCCCTTCATGAGTGGAGCATGCTGCTCATTCCTATGTTGTGGCACCCCATCTAGAGAATTGGAGGACGGCTGAGATGTCGGCCTCAATGGACTCCGAGTTCCAAGGAGGGTCTGCCTAGCCAGACGAGAATCGTCCTGTACGTCAAGAAGGCAACAAGTGCCAAAACAGCACCCGATTATCGCCGCTATATAGTTTCTCACAGGAGTTCCAGAATCCTCTTGTGAAGGATTTGGTTGGTACATTTTGGAGTTTCTTTGTGCGTGTGACAATCAGTCAATTCGGACGATCGAAAGCGTCGAACCCTTTCACAAAGGGAGTATCACTTAACCTTTGAGCATTGGATGGTTATTTGACAGTAGTGGCATAAATGCAAGCACTAATTTAATTGAAATGTAGTGGTCGAAAATTTTCATGGCTGGCTTACAGAGATCCCTCTCGATTGGGTTGAAAGAGGTCTCCTTTTCCTGAGTGTGCATTGAACGCTGCGATTCAACTCCCCAACTGCTGAATCACATCACCCTTGAACGCATATTTGTTGATTTACGTGGTTACATTTTATAAAGAAAGCAATGTTACAAATATTGGTCGAGTACTCTTCGTTTTGGAAGTTTGTCTGCTTCTAAAATCTAAATGGCAACAGCAACTGTGGGAGAAAATGGAATGCCAACGACTTCTTACAATGAATTAGGATTTAAAAGTACTGCAGAGCCTTGGGGTAAGAAATATCCACTCGTGGCGAGCTTTAGTGCATCTTCAATCAGTGTGGCAACTGGTGTTTTCTTGACCAACGGCATCGACGTGATGAAGATTCGACAGCAGTTGGCTGGCAATGCATCTAGGAACATACTGTTAACAGGCATATCAATTGTCAGAGAAGAAGGGCCGCTAGCATTGTATAAGGGAGTTGTTCCTGCATTGTTTAGAGGCGTCCTTTACGGCGGTCTGCGCATCGGTTTGTATACTCCGCTGAAGAAAGCCTTTGGTGCAGATGGAGAGCATTCAGATTTACTTCGCAAAGTAGCTGCTGGTATGACATCAGGAGCTATTGCAGCAGGCGTATGTAATCCAACAGACCTGGTCAAGACTAGGATGCAGATTAAAGGCACTGTCCTGAGGGGTCCAATAGCGGTTGCTGCCGCAGTTGTCAAGGAAGATGGCATCAAGGGATTGTGGAAGGGCACAACTCCCTCAATGGCTCGAGCTGCACTGCTTACTGCAAGTCAATGTGCAACTTATGACGAAGTCAAGCTATTATTTGTCAGAAACTTAGGCTGGGAAGACAATATCACCACTCATTTGGCGGTCAGCGGTGTTGCTGGCTTGGTGACTACGACAGTGACAGCTCCAGTAGACATGGTCAAAACGAATATGTTTGTGCACAATCAGTACACTGGGCCTTGGCATTGTTTAATAGATATCATGAAAAAGCAAGGGATCAGAGGCTTGTTCAAAGGCTGGGGTGGCAACTGGATGAGGCAAGGCCCCATGACAACTGCTATCTTTGTTGTCTATGAGAAATTGAGGCCGCTGATGGGCTTGGAAGAGATATAAATCGCGAATGCTTGTATTTTTAACTTACAGCTATGTATCAGTCCTAGAATTTTTAATTGAAATGAGTACAGTGACTACCATTTCTCTGACGAAGTTACCAATCTTCAGATGCCTTTTGCGGGGTTGCCATTCGCAAAGCCCTGCTGCGTTAATAGCGATGTATTCCCAGAAAACTGACATACAAGAACCTGAAAAATTGAATGTATCTCAGCAAAAAACAGCCACAGAGCTCGTCTGGCCCGCAAGTCGGCGCCAACAAAAGTGTATGTCAACTGCAAGTACTTTTCTTATTTTTCATGCATGAACTTGCAACGAGAGATTTCTCCATTTTACAACATCAATGCAGTTGCTTCCCGTGTCAGGAATGGGCTTGCTAATGTACTCATGAAGGACAGTGGTCTGAGGCAGTCTTTGGTGCACGATGTCGGCCTTAATATAATCGATGTCCGCATGTCGCCTGACAATCTAAAGGCCTTTATTTTATGGGATAGCTATCTAGAAAAGACAGTCGAAGCTGAAAAAGAAATAAAAAGAGGTCTCTCCAAGCTGAGATCATCTCTTGCCAAAGAATTAGGAGCACGCCACGTCCCTCGACTAGAATTCAGATTAGACAGACCTAGCGCTGAAGAGGTGGCATTAGAAAGAGCGTTTAAACAAATAGAGGAAGAAAGAAATGTTACCTAATGGGTATACGAAGCTGATTTCCTTTTTGTCAATGCTACTATCAGCTTCTGCTTGGTCTTTATCAATGCCATGAATGCAAAGGTCACCGACCAATTCACAACAAATAAACCAAGGTATGCCAACCAAGCATATGGTTTCTCAGCATCCAAAAATGGATATATGGGTCTCTGAAACTTCCAAATGAAATATGCAGACCAAACACCAAACAATGAGTTCCAAATGGCCACCCAGCCACCTGTCCAGAACAATGGGGGCGCCTTATTCAACACGCATTCTCCCAGCATCATGACAGCATTGAAGCCATGTTGATTGTAACTTTCAAACCCATACATCACTCTGAGCCAGTGCTCTCTTTTCTCTGCATCCTCAACCTCCAACAGCATGGGTACGAGCACAGTCCATGTGATCAGATCAATTACTATGGCCATGGGAGCCTCGACAGTAAATAAAACAACAACCACTTTGTCCAAAAGGTTTGCACGATCTCGTTTCTCCTTGTTCCTTGTCCTTTGAAGACTAGCGACTGTTGCCAATGCAAAAAAGGTAGTCATCAGCCACCAATTCCAGACGGTAAAGAAACAGAACACCACTGGCCCCCGCTGATTTAGCTGGCGGCAACCTATATAAATGCACCACAAGAACATTATGAAGCGATATGTCAGCAAAACTGTATGAGAAACAAGGGAGCTTTCTGTAGCCTGAGAGTGATGGAGGTGAGGCATTTCCTTCTGCTTGCTGTTGAGAAATGATTTAAGCACAGGGAGAAGAGTGTTTCAGCTGAGGGGAGTATTCCGTAGCGAAGAATGATACAAGTTGGTTTACCTCTTTGCCACAAAAGAAAATCCCAAAATCCACCCTAGCGTTTTTATAACATAAACAGGAAATGGAAGAACCATAGTTATCAACCTAGTAGTCCGAAAACCCTAGCTAGTCAAATAGGAAAATTGGGCAAATTCCAAAATTGAGGTGCATTTATTGATACTTCCTGCAATTCAGGCGCTTAATAATATATATGATGATAGCGTGCACAATTCCGCATGTGCAAAAAACGGTTGTCTGTGCGGAATCGAGAAGTCATGTGTAGGGCAGCTCACGGAATCAAACATGGCGCCCCACAAATTTCAGTATGATTACCGTGAAGCTGTCCTCGTCCTCAAACTGCAAAGTTTGTGCCTATACCGTTGTCCTTAGAAAATTTAATTGTAATATTGTTAACTATTGAGGCTACAAGCAAGCCCTTGCCAATTACTCATTCGTAACAGACAGTCGTTGATTTTCAGTCGACCCTCTATTCGAGATACATGGGTACCTTACTTGTCGAAAGAAGCTTACCTTCATTAATTTCTATTCCTTTAGAAATGCAAGAGACAATCCTAGCGTGCATTGTTGAGGCAAGAGAATTGTCTATGGTTAGTTTTGTGTCGCCACTGTTCAAGAGCTTGAGTGAGAAGGATGAGTTCTGGGAACCCACCTTTTCTCACCATTTCCCAGGGTTACACAACATCTTAGAGTGTAATCCTCCCGAATGGTGGACGAAAGCATCATGGAAATACCGATTTGCTGCTCTGTGCAGTGGGGCGCAGTTTCCCGCTCAGGTATTCAACAGAGAAAGCCGCAATAAGGCAGAGGATTTTTCTTACAGTTGCTATGATGCACAGCTGTGTTTGGATCAGACATTTGGAAAAATACCGACTGTCTCACCAACATTTATTGCCAGGTATGCTCCCATGGGTAGCATGCCACCTGTTACTGAACGAGGTATAACGACTCAAAGGCTCCGGGGTATTCCAGTGGATGTTAGCAGTAAAAATCAATCACTGTGGGATGTACAATCAACTCTTGATTGTTTAGAGGAAGGGCAGGAGATTGAGGTCTATTGGAAAGGCAGAGCATGCCATCCTTACGGTTGTTGGTGGGGTTCCCTTGGGGCTATAGACTACTCGGCAGATGGTACGTCGGTCACTATCACACTGCTCTTCAAGCATTATCCCTCTTCATCTCCCTGGCGATCTGTGCAAGCAACCTTTAGACTTGAAAGGGAAGTAGAGAAATCTACTACAAGTGCTGTAATAAACGAGGATCACAGATTTGGGTACATTGGGGGGTTGAGAGGCTTGAAGGAAGGTGAGGTAGTCGAATGGCGGAGAGGTATGGCTCTTGTGCAACCTACTGGAAGTTCAGGATACAATGCCTCCTTCAGTGCAGTACATGAGACTGAATTATTTGCACCTACGACTCCTGCTCAATGGCCAGAGCCTGATGAGCCTAGTTCTCGTGACTTGGACCCTGAAACAGATATGTAGTTATTTGGTTTGTTGATTATGCCTCTTTTGTAGCTTTTGTAGCTTTTGTAGCTTTTGTATAATACGATTATATGTAGAAGTAGAAGGTTTTAGACTTCTTTTTGTAGCATACCATTTTGTACATTGTTATTGTGTCGTCATCCTTCTATGGCAAGATAAATGCAAGACAGCTCCCGAAGGTCTTGCAACAAAAGCAGATGATCCGACTCGTTTATAGCAAAGTCCGCAAGCTCTTTCTGCGGTCATAACGACGCTGTTCTGTTCTCCTTCTGCCAGCTCCCACAACAATGTGACGTGCTCAGAGCGGCGCAGACTGGAGAGGATATTTGCCGTCTTCTGAGCCTCGCTGCTCATCGTGAGTGCGCTCCTGATCAAGGGCATTGCCACCTTCAGTCCGACGTAGCTTGGTATCAGCTCCAACGCCCTGAGAGGCGGTATTGCATCCATTTTCCTGCTCAATAAAGAACAAATTCGGCCCCACCTCTCTTCGTTCTCTCTATCCTCATCTTCCAAAAGAACACGAACTAACTCCAAATAAATGTCATAGCTGTGCTGGACCGCCATTCCCGAGGCAGCTGCCTCTGCGAGAGGGCTATTTTCAAATTTCAATTTTCGTGCTCTACCGCTCTTCTGCGTGACAACCTCTGTCTGTAGCGAGCGTTTCGATCTTTCAAATACCCTGTCAGCATACTTTTCTGCTTCCTTTGGCTGTTTCAGAACGTGCACCAAAAGTCTCAGGGCCGTGCAGTGATCTCCCAGTCGCTCTAAAAGTGCAGCTCTGAGGTCCAAGTACATCTCTTCTTCCACAGGCAACTTGTCCAGTAAAGCCTGGGCATCGATGTGCTTGGATTTTAAAATCAAGGTTTTCAACTTTTGCTGCATGGTATGGTCACCTTTGCCCAGAAGGAGCAAATTCAGATACACAGAGGCCAGGAAATATTCATATTCCTCAGGACTGGCAGTACCACTCTCCAGCGCTATCTCTAAAAACTGTGCTGCCACCTGCGGAGCATGCTTCTCCAACAGAGGAAGTAACTCCTTAGGGGACAACGGTGGACTGATATGAATGCAAAGATCCAGTCCAGCATCTGGATCTACACTTAGAATCCAGTCTGCATGATTGCTCAATATTTCTTTGAATCTGTC
Source organism: Axilococcus clingmanii (assembly GCA_019693495.1). NCBI lineage: Eukaryota > Viridiplantae > Chlorophyta > Chlorophyceae > Chlamydomonadales > Chlorococcaceae > Axilococcus > Axilococcus clingmanii. The sequence continues at coordinate 95,239 of JAAMXV010000649.1, forward strand.
TAAACCATCTGCTTCTGCAGCTTTGTGGATATAATCTTGAAGGCATCTTCCAGCTGCCCATACTCCTGGTAAACCTTGAAGCTCAGCAGCCGCCCCAGCAGGAGAGACTCCCAAGGCACTTGCCTCCCCTAGCGCCAATTTTTTCAAGACTGACAGCGCTTCATCAATGTCTCCTTTTGACTGGAGAATAGCAACCCACTCAGAGTATCTCCCCTTAGACATCAACGCATCCTTAGCAATGCAGACATCCACCCAGATTGGCACCTTTCTCAAGAATTGCAATAAAGCTCCAGTGTCGGGTAACTGCAGCAATGCCAAGAATATGGCGGTGTCCAACAATGCACTCATCGCATCATCCTCTATACCACTGGTAAGAAGTCTACTTCTTTGACTCATAAGGTATGGCAGCAATGTCGAGATGCTAGCCTCATCACAATGCACTGGCATCATGCTGTGCTGTGCATGACCTGGATCCACTCTTTCCACTAGCACACTCGGTGATAAAGTAGGAAATGGTCTCAGTAAATCAAGAGGGGTGGCGACTGAACTGCTCCCCAGGTGTAGTAATGATTCCTCTACACGGCCCGCTAACTGCAACTGCTTTCCTAATTCCAGTTGTATGTTGTCTTCTATACGCATCCTTTCTTTACCATCCATATGCCTCTTTTTCAATCTACATAGAGCCAGAGCTGCCTCATACTCACCATAGGATGTCAATAGCTGGACTTGAGAAATGTATGGCAGGGGTATGAGACGGTAGATATCACCAGTCTTTGGTACTGATAGACAAGTGATGCCGTCCTCCTCGTACACTGTCGGTGCAAACATACCTGCTCCTTGCACTGACACTATCTGAGACGTGAGTTTCTGTGTAAGTGGAAGGCCCAAAGGATGTATCTCTATTCCTTCCTCAGTCAGCCCAATGACATACGGCAGACTCACACATATGGCTTTGGGAAGAGATGAGAATTCTACTTTCCAATCCTCGTCTTCTATGACTTTCCCGTGCTGGCCTACCAAGTAGACACTGCATCCATTTGTCAACAGAGCCATGTCCCCAGGCACCACTGCGGACACACTGCCGGTCGCTGCACCATTTGCAGCACTCTGTACAGGTGGTAAATGCACCGGCCTCAAAACACCAGTGCTATCTATTGATTGCCAGTCATTATTGTTTGCAGTAACATAAATGCATTGCCCGGCTATCACCAGAGACCTTTCTTCTTCTTTCATAAATGACAGTGAGGGCGGAGCCAAGGCTACGTCTCGATGTTCAACAAACTCTAAACCGTCATACTCGAAGATTATGAGTCTTCTCCTGACTATCACTGCTAATGTAGATGTCCCATCATCCCAAGCAAACTTGGATGCTCCAGCTGTTCGATCTGCCTGCGCTTTAAGAGACAGACTTGGAAGGCGGTGGGCATTTACGCCATCCACGCCGAGGCACAAGAGCATGGTGCCATCCCTTGTTACTTGCAACTGTTTGACAGGACCTCCAGGAGCAAATCTCCTAAAACTCTGGGAGATACCCCACTGAATTGGAGGTACAGAAGCATTGCCAGGTGACCCAGCTTTGTTTATAAGAAGGTTGAGTGTGCCATTATAAAGACCTGGGTGCCAGTGACTGTCAGGTGAGACGAGGTGGCAAGTCGTTTTCCAGAAGAGCAGACGTACCAGTCAAGATATAGTCACCCCATATCTCCAAGCACGTTATATTCGGGGTGTCGGTAACCTCCTCTGTAGTAAAGGGTACAAATGAAACGCCCGAACTCATGATCTCAATCTGATCGCGTGTCCAGCAATTTCACAATGAAAAGCCATCAGCAAGCAAGTACAGATACCAGATGACCGGAATCAGACTGAAAACTAAAAGCTAAGTCAATCTGCATCCTTGAAAGCAGGGAGAAGCTCTTTGGTAGCACGTTTGGGCGTTCATAAACAGGTTCCACGTATTCTACAGTTGTGGAATACCGAAGACGCCTCAATTTGGCAGCTGCTACGGTAAACACATTTAGATCTTGCATACTGCTCATATAGGCAATTGGTGCCGCTGATGAGCTCCTGCTTGTGACTTCATTGTTGCACATCTGGTGTAGATACTTGCTCATAGAAACTGCGAGGGAAGCCTGTTGACCATGGTTTTCAAGCTCTCAAGTCCATGGAAGCCGGCATTGACAGGAATTTGTTCAAGGAGTGGTCTCTCCAGGACCAAAGGTTTATCAGCCTCTAGTCGGGAAGCTGTGCTGGCAGGAACCATAACCGCTGCGGCTTCTATGCTTGGCAGCCCCAGCAATAGCCAGGCGACTATTACTCAGGAGTCACCCTTAGTGACAGAAATTGACAAGACTGGGAGGGAGAGAATGAAATTACAACCAGGTGGCTGGAATACGTGGAAGTGGAGAGACAATAATGTTAATTGGGTTTCGGCTGGCAACGAGGGTCCTGTAGTGTTATTGATTCATGGGTTTGGCGCTTCCGTTTACCATTGGAGGAATCAGTATCCAGCCCTAAGCAAGCATTGTAGAGTGTACGCCTTGGATTGTCTGGGCTTTGGTTGGAGTGATAAACCTGTAGTCTCGTACAATGGATACGATCTGTGGACGGAGCAGATTGCCGATTTCTTGAAGGAAGTAGCTGGAGTTTCCGAGGGAGAGAGGGCAATTCTAGTCGGCAATTCTCTTGGGGGTTATAATGCCTTGGCAACAGCTGCACGGCACCCCGAACTGGTACAATCAGTGGTTCTGCTCAATGCCGCTGGACGGTTTGAGGAAGGCCAGGCAGCCCAGGAGGAAACCCCCCTGGGAAGTGATGCGCAGCTGGGTCTCTGGCAACAGGGAGTAGAGTTTGTGAGTAGCAAAGTTAAAAGAGCTGTTATAGGAGCTACATTCATATGGACTAAGCAGCCAATCAGGATAAAGCAGGTATTGAAATCAGTCTATGTCAATGAAGACAGGATCGACGACGATCTCGTGAGGTCTATAGCCATCCCTGCCGAGGATCCAAATGCCCCAGAGGTATTTTATAGAGTCATAACAGCAAAAGGACAGTCCGTCAATAAGCTGCTTGACCGCATCAAGACAGCAACCTCTCCTCCAGACGTCTTTCTGTTGTGGGGTGAGAAAGATCCCTGGTGTGTCCCAGCCAGAGCCACCCAGATCCAAAACTATTACCCAGCTGCTACAAGGACTGACATCCTCAGTGGACATTGCCCTCATGATGATAGTCCTGACCAGACAAACAAGGAGCTGTTAGAATACATCTTGAAGGTTTCCCCAAAGGCTTGAAGAAATGATGCATTGGTCGGTGGGAGGAGGGGGAGTTGAACGCATTGGTATGGTACACTATACTATCCAAAGTATGCTTGTAAAAAACCTTACATACAGATAGAAATATTTAGGAAATACAGCAATCATTTTGGCTGTGGTAATGGGGATGCCGACGATGCTGTTGATGCTGGACAGGAGGAACGATCCTCCCAACAATGCAATAAACATAGGCAGGCGTGTCCGCATAATTAGAAGACCACTGCACGTTCAGTCTTCCCAGGCCACGTTGAAGAGAAATAGCAAGAAGATGATCTTCTGTCCTTCGAGCGTTTCTTCCCCATGTGTAGTACATGGTGCCCTGAAAAAAGTATCCATTGGCTCCATTCTGTGCATACGAGCGGGCTCGGGCAAGCGGGTCTGAGGTAGCACCAATTCTAAGATTCCTGGGATTGCGAACTGCCCTTTCCATCCCATTAACATCGCACTGGATGACATTTAACTCCGGCATGGGGCGGGGATTACTGATTTCGAAAACACGGACACCTTTGGTAGTATCGAGTACTGCAATGATTGCCCAAGTGAAGGCCTGGCAAGAAAAGTATCAAACTTTCAAAGTCGCAAGGATTGAATCACTTGTATGTCAGTAGGTGATAGCAGATGGTCTCCGTGGTAGCGAGTTTTCGTCACCGAATACCTTGGTTGATTTCCAGGTCACGCCTGGCAGGGCATAATCATACACTGCCTTCACTCTCGTCACAAAACTTCTTGGCAGTACCATCAGAGGCAGGAAAATATTGATGGAAGCTAATGTCTCTGCGATATTATGCAATTGTCTCGTACTTAGTTATATATTTCGTCTTTATAGCCAGCTGCAATTGTAGCCCCCTTCATGCTAGTTCTTGCCAGTCTGCTATGCTGCCGCAGCACTTTTGAAACTGCCCACGCACCATTCTTCTCCTGACGCTTTTTAGAAATCAGCATAATTTCAGCAAAAAATGCCGTATGCAGCACTTTTACACATCGCTTTGCAGCTGCTCGCTGGCAAAGGCGAATGTTTTCTCGAGGAGCCTCAACTTCGTTTGAACCAACATGTCCTATTGAGAGGCAACATATCCCATGCGCTTAACATATGCATAAAGCTCTCTATACTATCCTTTGGAAACGAGGATATGGTACTTTCAAACTGTTCTGAGCCTAGATTTCAACACGCAATTCGTCTTGACCAAGAAAAGGGGCTTAAGCTTATCGCCAGCGCCGAGATCAATAGCAGCGGTAGTCTGTGGTATGAGGCAGTCCTTCCCTCACACTACAACCCAATAGATATTGTCATAGACATGGAACATGCCACATTTCATCCATTTCACTCCGATAAGATGCATCATCTCCTTCACCTTTCACCTGCTGTCACAGGAGAGAATGATCGCCTGTTTATCCTGTTTGCCAGCTTGGCACTTGCGGAAGCGATAGGTTTCATCATTCTTGCAACTTTGTATTTTCTGAAGAGCCGGCCTAGGCCCATCCAGCTGTGGCCACCATCCATAGTGTCAACACCACTCTCACCTCGATCTCAACTTCTTAAGGTTTCAAGTTTGTCAAGAGATTTATTCGAGGATTTTGAAGGTGTGGCAACAACTACAGCCCAAGGACATGCAGACCACGGCTGGAGTAGAGGAACACAAGGGCGTCTGCACCGTAAAGCTCACCTGAGGAAAGGAGACAAGACAACCGAGACAAGTGAGGAATAGAGATGTAAACAAAAAATAAAGATGATGTGTGTGAAGAGAATCTCCCAGCTCCCGCTACTGAGTACAGATGCTCCTTTTCTTTACATGCCGCAGGGAAGGCCATTTCTTCTGTTTTGTTTAGTGACTGTCGGTCGATAGCACGTACACGCAGGTCTTTCTTTCTTCAAAACACAGCAGCCCAAACTGCAAAATTAAGACCGCTGTGCAGCAACTCCCATTCTTTCTGACCCACATCTACCTTATCCAACGTAGGCGACCAGTCTCCTGGACCAATCTTCATAGCAATCTTCTTGTCGATGATTGCAGCATATGAATCCCTGTACGCTTTTCTGATAGAAACCTCGCTCTTATAGTTGATGCCATACTTTCTTCTTATGTTGAGAAGTGCAATGATGTGCTTCCTTAATTCTTGATCAAAATACAGGTGATCCCAAAATACACAGGGGGTGCCTGGGTGTGTTAACAGATAGCAATAGCCTTGCGGAAGATGCTTCCATGGGAAGGGCCAATGGTTCAAGGTGGAGCCGGTATCATGGTTCTCTAAAAAGGTAACCGCTCTAGATGGCCAAATGCCTATAACACCAGGAGGTCCGCCTTTAGAATCTATCAACCTCCAGTACTCCTGCTTGGACACAGCCTCTTGTAGAATGCCCTTGGTGGTGAAATCAAAAGCAGCAGCGGTGCCCCCCGTGGCGTCACACCAATCGACTGTCCTCTGTCTGTGCGCATCCTGATTGTAATTGAGGACGCCATCCGTATATCCACAGCTATCCCAGAACTCGCCAAATGCCATCTCAGGCACTGTAGCATCTATATAATCCCCAATGTACCTGCCATCATACCCCTTTACAAAATCAAATCTCCACCCATCGAATCCTATCGACTGCCGCAGATATCGCATCCATTCGCTGATGTCTTTTCTGACTCGTTCCTGACTATGATCGATGTTTGGAGCAGCTTCATAATCCTCATTCTTTTTATAGGCCCCTTTCCCCCCATATGCAGGGTTATTGGAACAAACGTAAGTAGAATCCCACGCCAATCTACCTCCAAACTTATTCCATTTGCCCCCATCGCCTTGGTAATGAGCACATCTGTGGTTTATGACGATGTCAGCTATGGCCTTGAGGCCATTCTCATGAAGAGTTGCTATCAGACTTCTAAGTTCAGCCTCACTCCCATATTTGGAGTTCAAATCATAGAGGTCTCTAGGCATGTACCCTTGGGGCGACACTGAGTTTGTAAATGGAGGGAGCCAGAGAGAAGTGAAGCCGAGATTTGCCAATGCACCTGCCTCAGCTGCTAACTTCTGGTACCAAGGCTCTTTGCAAGACTCCCAGTTGAAAGCTTGAAGGATGATTTCATACCCATTCCCAGCCCCAGGTCCTGCTGTCTTTATAGCAGGCGGTGGTGGAGCAATCATGAAGTCTGGAATCTTTGGTTTGGCTTCTTCCAATTGTATTTGAGCTTCCAAAATCTGGCGACGAGCTGCCAGTATAGCCTCCATAGCAGCCATTCTCCGCTCTAATAATACTGAGGCTTCAGCTCTGTCTTGTTGACGAGCAGCCAGAGCTTGTGGATCTGTCCCATCACTTGTCAACACTATAAGGTCCCGCTCAATTGCCACCAACTGAGTTGCTGCTGCCGCCATTTCCATAGCAGTTATCTCCAGTGCATCTGTATCCCCTTCGGATGCCACAACCCTAATATTCACCGAGTCTGGAGCTTCTACAGCCCCAAAAATAGCTGGTTTAGCACTCTTACTACCTCCAAGGACAGCACTTAATTGTCTTTCCAATGTTGGCCATTCTGACTCTGGAATTTTGCCACCTTCTTCCTTGGTGACGTTGAATACATCAACTCGTTCTTGTCCCTGGCTGTGCTCTATGTTTATAGAAGCAGACTGCACTGCAATTTTATTATTTGTAAACACAGCAGTCACCTGCATAACACCAGATCTGCCCTTGGAATTGACAAGCTTGATGATTGTGCATGTGGCATCAGCATCGTTGTTGAACTCTACCAACACTTTGTGTGTATCACTGGAGTATGGAGGGTATGTTGTTGGAGCACCCTGAGCTAAAACATGACGTCTTGATTGAAAGGGCAATGGACATGGACTACCAGTATTTGTAGAGTGAAGCATGGTGTGTTTTGACTTTGCCCCAAACTGCTGAGGAGGTTTCAACAGTAAGGCGTGTCCAAGCCTGCTGAGTGAGGGCGACCATTGTTGAGTTCTTTGAGAGTGGAGCTAGCCAAGCATGCACATTTTGATCAGTACAAACACCCTAGCTTTTAAAGCGTCGGAACCAAGGGCAAGCCCGATTAGGGTCCCTGGACATGGCCCCATTTGACCTACCTGCAGGCATTGATCCTAGCAACAAAGACCATGCTAGAGCTTCAACACGATGATGCCATAACAGCACTCTATTAATCAAATATATTGTATTGTTCCAGGAATTAACAAAACCTGGAACTTTGATGGCAATAAAGGCGGGGTGCCCAGCGATTGCTAGCTATACTCCTTTCGAAATTTCAATCTTTATATGATTTACTCGTCGACAATCGTTTTGGCTGTTAAAGCACATTTGCTGGTCATTTTTCTCATGCAGGCCTAGTGCCCTGCATGCATTGCTTGCTGAGACACTACAAAAACGATGGCTTACAACAAACAAAGAGATAATATACACACATACAAACATAAAGGCAATGGAAGACAGGCAAAATTATAAAACAATTTACCAGGGTGCCTCATACAGGGTGCATAAACCCAAAATTCTACCCTCTGGGTCTTCGCCTCCAATAATTTTTGCCAACTCCTGACGGTCAACCCCTCTGCCAACTCCAAACGCATACAAGCTAACATCCCCCTGCTCATCCACCAATCTTTGAGCCATGGAAGAAGCTTCTCTTGCTTGGTAGGAATCAACTCTGCCGTCTGTCAGGAGAGCAACGACCCTCTTGGTGTTTGCTTGTAAAGGCTTCATCAACTGTCCCGCACTCCTGATGGCTGCTGTGATATTAGTGCCCCCATTCATTCGCTGCACTGTCTCCAATATATCTGAAATTTCATCAGGAGTAGTGGGACAGGGTGGCAGCTCTACTCTGCATTCATTGCTGAACTGGATGATGGCATAGAGCATGTCCTTGTCGGTTCCCTGGCTGATCGTTTCCACCGCTAAAGAGATGAAATTTCTCATGACATGGAAATCATCGTCAGTAACAGATCCACTGCCGTCAACCAAGAATACTACACAGATTTGCTCAGTTGTCTCCTTTGTCGGATGGATAAAAGCTTGGATACAGGCATCCACTTCGTATCGGCTAGGCCTGCTCCAAGGTTGGGCACAGAGCTCGGCCATATAACGAGCAGAGAACAGCTTCATCCAACTACCTGCCAATTTCATTGCATTAAATTGTATCGAAGTGAGTTCCCAACGATCCGCAAAGAATTCTTTCCAGCGGCTTTCACACTGTGTGGCCACCACGTGATGCAGTCTTCGACACACTGGTCCACACGCTGCGAGTGAATGAGGGCTGAGGTCCTGCTGAGACAGAATGCGCGACAGCACGGAGTCGTCTATTTCGAGGAGTGGACATGGAGGATTATCACGTCGTTTAAGTCCAAGCGCTTGTTGGGTTGGAGTCGAGGGAGCAAGATTGCCATCTTTCGTTGGAATTTTGCTCAGCAACGTCTCAGTGCTCATCTTTGCGACATTAATTATCGAGTTCAATACCCACATGTGTTCATATTGTGAATGTAGTCGAATTTGGGTTACTCATCCGAGGTTATCTATCCAGCATTGTATCAAAGTCAGCCCAGTTGTCCCCCCTGATCTCTTTTCTATAAAGAAAGAAAGCATTGGCAAGATCTGTGTACAGCTCCTCCTCCTCCCCCATATATGTATGTATGTTAGTGTTGAAGAATATACCATCATGATAGTGCTTACAACTCTCAAAGCGACCATTCTTCATCTCAAATGGACACCCACAGAGGGAGAGCCGGAACAGCTGGACCGATGAGCACGGCAAGACCGCGCGGGACTCGTCCCTCCCCAAGCGTATGATTTCACCTGTGCAGGCAAAGACAAGTAGCCCAGTCCGCATGATGGAAGAAAACGTAAACGAAATTTTTACAATCATTTTGTTTGTGAAAGTAACAATCAGATGGAGTACAAGGTAGGTAGGTAGGTAGGTAGGAGCAAAGACGCTCACTGCTGCCAGCCATTCTCAATTTCATCTGGACACGGGACACCCAAGGAATTGCCTGCATAATTGAAGCCATGAGCAAAGCGGACACCAATAGGTACCATTCCACACAGTTTTGGATTGTTCCTAAACTCAGTGTTGATCAAATTCACATCATAAAGCGCGTACAAATTCCCCTCCAAATCATTGCTATGTGCCTCGAGTTGAGACAGAGTATTAAGATTTGAAAACGAGCTAGGTATTTCACCAGTGAACGAGTTGTTCGAAAGCCTCAACCAATGCAGCTTTGCCATAGAGCCAAATTCAGGGGGGATGCTTCCTTCCAGTTGATTGTAGTCCACCTTGAACTCTTCGAGATTCACAACCTTGGCAATCTCAGGCGGGATGGTACCCGTCAATTCATTGAAGCTCAAGTCCATCTCTCTCAGGTCATCAAAACACTCCGACCACTCTGTAGGGATGGATCCTACAAAGTTATTGCCATCCACATCAAATTGTCTGAGACGGGTCAACGGGCATAGCTCCTTAAGAGGAAGGGATCCCTCAACGTGGTAATCGGTGATATGGACATCTGTGACCCTACCATCCCCAGGAAGCTTATATTGTGCCGTGGCATACGTGTCGCCATTGAGGGAATAGCCTCTGCAAGCAACATGCTCCCAATTACCCCAAGGGCGTGAACCGCAAGGGTCACAGGAATCGCCTGCCGAGTTGCTTGGATCTGTAGGACAAGTCCATGAAGCAAGAGCCTTTGTCCAATTCACTTGATTTGGCCTTGCAAGCATAGCATCCCTGAATTGAACCAGCAGCTCAACTGCATAGGAGAGGAGGAGACAGAGTCTCATATACTGTGAGTCTAGTAGTGTAGCCAGGGCCATACCCATATGAGGAGCAAGCACCATTGGGTTGCTTTCCGAACTCATCTTGGAGAAGTTTCATTACCTTGGTCAGGATTCGTAAGTGCCTGAGTGGAGATGGCCAAGCAGGCGAACGTAACGAAGGCTGTCACAATCACTTGGCCAAACATTGCGTCACTTCGCTGAGCAAATTAATTCAGTGAAGTTAGGGCCGACCCAAGTAATTAATCTATTACAACAGTATACAGTTTCCTGCTATTTGGTGAGTAAGAGAGATCGAATGGCTTCAGCATATATTGGCGTTGTTTCTTGGAAAGGAAGAGGAGAGGGGGATGAAACACGCTTTGGCAGACCTGAGAACACAACTTGTGACGACAGTCTTCCCCCGTCAATTACAATCAAAAATACACAGTTCGTACTCGTTTTTACTTACTTTTACTGAACAATCTACGCACGCTCTTCCCAGTCTGACCAGACTCAACATCATCAGTCGACCTTTCAGAGTCTGGGCTGACCAACATAGTATCTGGTGAGTAGCTTTGGGCAGTGCTTGTTGCTGTGACACTGGTTGGTGTAGTATCCTTAGCTGACCTTGAAAGTCCTAAAGCAGATCTCATGGTATCTAATCTTGAAGGGGTCTTTGCAGGGCTGCTAAATGACCGATAGGCATCCTCGGTCTGAGTCCTTCTCAGCGTGCGCTGTCTCTCCAGATCCTCAAGGGTCATGTTCCGCGTGTTAGCGTACTTGGCACGTTGTGCTTCAGCTGCAAAATTCAATGGAAAAAAGTGGATTGTGATCAGTTTGTTTTAGAGAAGTCAAAATCACAGCACAATGGGAATGTTGAATAGACAAAAGTGTTGGACAAAAAAGGATGCGGGCGAAAGTTCACCTACCTAGTTCACGCTCTAACCGCCAACGGTGAGTCAGCAACTCACTGTTGATATCTTTGCTCTTCTTCTTTCTTGAAGAAGCTACAAATGCAATGATAGCTGCTACCACAGCTATAGCTGCTACCACACCAACGACGATGCCAATGATAAGACCGAGGTCCGTGCTTCCACTAGATTCTGTGCTGGAGGCGGTGTCCGGTGGAGGGGTTGATGCTTCTACCTCTCCTGTACCAAAGACACCACCAAGACCTGTGGTGGCACCAAAGATAATATCTCCAGCGCCCAAGAATAATAGCTGAGCCCCAGTATTAGGAATGCCGCCCACTGTCAACCATCTTTCAAATGTTTTGTCATTCACAGCATTCGTCATAAAGGCCATGACATCTTTGAGCTGCCCATCCTTGATAGTCGTGTCTGCAAAGAAGAAGACTCCATCTGTTGTTGGCTGTTCTTCAGCTACCGGGGAAGGCGTTGAGACCTCTTCTACAGGAGCAGCTTCTGGAGCTTCTACTGGAGCTGCTACCTCTGGTGCTGGAGAGGTTGGTGCTGAGACAGTAGGACTTGCTTCCTCTACTAGAGTGCCAAACTCACAAGTACAGCATAAGACAGAGTTGCTTGTAGAGTAGGTGTCTGTGGATAGGACTGGTCTGCCTTTGCTTCTCAGATTGCATCTCGATATGCATTGTTGGTCATTAACGACCTCAATGTCCAGTGGGCTCAGGCAATCCGATAGCTGCAACAATCGCCTGGCACCCCCTTTACCAGTCAATGTAGTCGGGATATCGGGCAGCTGTCCTGGCTCTGAAGGTTGCTGAGCCCTAAAATACCAAGGTACGGTGGTCACATTGTTGCATGCCAGAGTCGCTGCAATCATTTGGTCAAATGTAAGCTCTGCAGGGGCTCCATCAATCTTGACTACTGTACGCAAAACTACATAGCCATCCTTGGCAATCCCAGGGCCATTCTGGAGATCTACATATCCAGTCAACTTGGAGTCTGGGATGAGAGAGGAGGTTTGCTTCTCTCCTGTTCCAGTTGGCTGTTCTTGACTGGTAGGGATGGGGGTAGTTCCACTTGAGGAGCTCTCAGTTTGGACAGGACTAGGGCCTGCTGGGGCTGCTGGAGGAGGAGGAGACTCTTCTGGCTGGGCATTGAGGACAAACTGTCCTGAGTTGTTGCACTTACAGCAGACTTCGTTTTTGCTGCCATAAAAGACTTCCCAGCCTGTGTATCCTTGTGGTCGTGTCAAGCAAAGATTGCAGAAATCAGAATTCGCTACATCACTCTTCTTCTTCGGCCCAATGATATCATCACTACGCTCTCCACAGCTGTATGCAAGGCAGGTGCCCAGCAAGCACAGAGCAAGGAAGAGGGAGAGAGCCGATTTTCCAAGTGTCCGCATTTTGAAACTAAATCTTCAACTGTTGAGATTATGAAGTTAGGAACAGGAAGGATCAGATACACGAGAACTCTAAAACCAGATTTCACTCAGATTTACGAACCTCGCGACTTGAAACGAGCAAACCTACCTCTGCAGAATTCAAAATGCCCCACTCGATATTTCTAATTATCCACGGCTTAGATAAGTCGACGAAATCTGAAGGAAGTAAAGCAATCTCGGTGAGTGCACGAGCGCAAATCTAATTTAGGTCAGCTAGATGCGCGGGCGTTTAGCACGTCCAAAGCTTAAAGTTTTTCTTTTATCTGCACACCTTCCTTTAAGTTTTTAAAAAACCTCAAGTGTAGCACAGAGCTGATGGTGTTGATGACCAACAACACGCTCAACGACTTTGCCACGATTTTGCCATCTCAGCAGAGGGCACTCGAGTACGACTGTTTGGATAGCATTCACTACGTGTCCTTGGTGAGAACTTCTGTTCATTGTCACAAGTCAATTATAAGTGCATCATCACTCTTCGACACTAGTGATGGGGCAATATCTTGGTCTATTTCCTCACTTGTAATAAATATAACGTCCCACCCGCAGGGTCGAGCCCTCTTCAAACCCTCTACACTCCTCAAGTCCTCCAGGTGGTGCACTCTCAGTCTCTCATATAGAACACATTGTCCGTTGTTCCTGATATTCTCTCGTGTGTTATTACGATGTCCACCAGCACTGTTACCGTAGGTACAGGCCACCACAGATTTTGCATATCGAGCCACAGCCAAAGAGGCAATGCCGTCTTCTCCCAGTTCTAAGACATGCTTATTGCAGAACACATGTTGATTTGCTACAACATAATCCATAATGAATGCGGCCCTTTCATAACAGCTTGAAAATAGTTTGAGAGAATGGCCATGATAGTCAATGGAGTGAATTTTGAACTTGCTATCACCACGTTCTTTTGTGGCTCCACCACCACTACTGATGCCATCGTTGCTACGCTTGCTTTGTTGACCGATGACCCCCTTGTTGCACTTCTCGACGGCTGGCGATAAAAGTAGAAATTCTGCTTGAAGCCATTTCCTATTCATGATGCAGCCCGTTTTTCTATTCTCTACCAGTTTTTCATGAATTTTACTGTTGAGACATGTGAAACCATTCCGTTCAAACAGACTAATGAGCTCCTCCCTATCAAAGTACAAGGCTTGGGTTCCATCTCCCCTAAGAAAAAAGTTTGGAGATAGAATGCTTCTTCTCCCAGGCACACGTCTTCCTAACCTTTGCGAGGCGCAGTCACCTAGTGCAAAATCCCTAAAGAAAACCCGCCCAGTGCCTGGCTTCAATATCGAGGCTATGTTGGCCACAGCTTGCGGGAGGTCTTTCGGTGTGATGGCAGATAAAACAAATATAACAGTCACTATGTCAATGCTTGCTGCGGGTATCCCAGATTGAGATGTCAATGCATCATGCACAGCGAGATCCGCAGAGAAGATGGTCACCTTGTCCTTTTGGTTTTCAAACTCCTGGTCAACTCTGCACCTGACAAGGTCGACCGCAGTAGAACTGAAATCAAATGCAAAAATATGCTTCAAATTTGGATTGGCTTGCAATAATGGAAATAGTGTGTTGCCCGCACCGCAACCAGCCTCTGCAACACGTATTCCTGGCTGATAGAGGTGTGGAAATTCATGTCTCGTCCAGTGTCTGTCCTTGTAAAACTTCGAACGGTTCTGTTTGTAAAACTTGTCCCAATATTCCGCAGCTCCCAATTCATGTCTGGCTGTTGATGTTGACGCAGTTTTAGACATAAATCATCCAAATTGGAGAAAGGATACCGGAGGATGCAGTACTGACTTGGCATCTGCGATCACGACAAGTGCACTTACCAATGATAGCATCAGACAATTGTATGCTGGATATTAAGTCCATAATAGAAAAACTATGGCAAGTTTTCCCTCGATGCTCTCCCACAGTCCTCTTCGAAGAGGAAAATTCTGGCCTCGTCGATAGTATGGCCATGCACTGTTCGAACCAAAAGAGGTTCAGTGCTGGCTCAATTGCATTATATCTTGTTCGTAATATGTCTCTTAATATAAGTGCACATAGTGATTCTGTTTTAAGCTGCGAATTTTCTCCAAAGGATGGTCACTTGCTCGTCTCGGGTGGCGAGGTATGTCTGCGTCCACTAACCCTTAGCTTCCTCAATCCTTTTGATAATGGCATTGAACGTAATTGCGTGTAGGATGGAAGGCTTTGTTTCACAGATTTATCAACCTTCAAAGTAGTCGACCACTTGTACCGTCCCAAGACCGCTTTCCCTTCCATTTCCTTCCACCCTATAGAAGCCCATACACTATTTGCTGCTTGTGAGGAATCCATATTGGTGTTAGACATAAGAAAATCTTTAAATGAACATTCCTTATTGCATGCTTTTAAGCTAAACCAAGAGGAAATAAACTGTGTCAAAGTCAACCAGTCGGGCACATGGCTGGCTGCGTGCGATGACTCTGGGGAGATAATCCTTTTGCAGCTACAGAATTTGACTGGTGATAGACCTGCCTATAAAGTTCTAAGAAGAGGGCATCAAAGTATATGCTCAGCTGCTGCTTTTAGAGACCACAAGCCTTCAGAAGTGATCACTGGAGGTTTAGACTGCCTCCTCGTCAGGTGGGATGTTTCAAGGCTGAGACCCGTGAAGCATTGGACTATGACCAATTCATCTTCGAATAATGCGCAGATGGTGAATCCGCCAATGATCAATAGCATATCCAGCCCTTCTTCAGCTCAACTGATTGGTAGCCCGGTCGACCACACAGTTGCAGTGGCATTGGGAGATGGTAGTATAGCTGTGTGTGATGTCGACGGCAAACAAAAGACTGAATACATAAAAGCACATGCAGCTGCGGCAAATTACATAGGTTTTGCTGGTCAAAACCATGCCGTGTCTGCGGGGAATGACGGATGGCTGATGTTATGGGAGCTTGGGTGCCAAGACACTAGGAGCAGTACGACTGTTTCATTGAGGAAAGTAAAAAAACATGGGAAAAAAATCAACTGGGCATGTACGAGTGAATCTAGAGGCGGATTGGATGCTTTTGTTGCAGATGTTGATGGAGGTCTGACGGCAATGAGACTAGACAGGTAGAACTAGTCTCTCTCTGTCAGGATCTATTTTGAACGCCTTTGGGGCGTTCAACGTGACCAAGTGGTGCAAGGGGAATCTTTGAGACTGGAATCTTCTCTTACGTTGAGGACGACTCACTCTTGGGAGCTGTTTTCCTCAAAGTTCTGATTTCCATATGGAATCCAGCGGTCATGGATTTTCCAATCGCTTTCATTGCTCGCCATCACCGACATCACGGAATTGTATTTGAAAAACTATTGCTGCAATGAACGACACAATTCCCAGCGCCTCTTCTTCTTTTAAAGAATTAAATGCAACTCCAATTACCCCAGTTGAAGATGTAGAGAACGCCAAGCCAGCCCCCAATCTCGAGCAAGAGACGTCTTCATCTGACATCGTCGAGGCCACCTATCGCCAGCTCTGTCTGCAGTGGTGCATACTCGGTTGGACAGCTTTTGGCGGCCCTGCTGCACACATAGCAATGTTTCAGAAAATATTTGTCGACAGATTACGGTGGTGTACCCTGACTCTGTACACTGAATTACTGATGCTAGGGCAATGCATGCCAGGGCCTTCCAGCACCCAAGTCAGTTTTGCTCTAGGGGTACTGAAGAAGGGTCTCCCAGGGGGTTTCATGGCAGGCGTCCTTTTTCAAGGACCAGGATTCCTGATTCTCTCCATTTTGGGTTGGGTTGCCTCCAAGGTGTTGGAATCACCGCCAGATTGGTTGTCTGGAGTGGTTGCCGGTTTAGCGGCCGCTGGTATCGCGCTCGTGGCATCTGCCGCTAAGGGCCTCGTAAAGAATATCTGTAAAGGTCGAATGCTGGAAATTATATGTGTGGCATCAGCAGTAGTTGCATTTTATTGGCCAGAGCCTTGGACTTTCCCAGCTCTCATCATCATAGGAGGAGGAGTCACCCTCATTCTGAAGCGCAAGGATGTCATCAAGGTGGCCGACATGGCCGTTGGAGTGGACAGACTTGGTTTCAATAAATTGGGAGGCGCACTATTGATTGCTGTATGGATTGGGGTGCTCATTACAACCATCATTCTCACGGCCAATACGGAGTATGTCTCTCATAAAGAGCTGCACTGGTTCTCAGCTTTCTACAGAATAGGCAGCGTGATTTTCGGAGGAGGTCAAGTTGTACTCCCTATGCTGTTCAATGTGGTGGTGGAAGAAGATTGTACGTTTGTTGCCAATGCCAATTCCACTGCTTCTAGTGAGTACTGTACAGAGGCACCAGGCAGCTGGATGACGGCCGATCAATTTTATGCCGGTTTGGCGTTAGCGCAGGCAATGCCTGGTCCACTGTTCAATTTTGCTGCGTATCTGGGGGCCGTCATAGCATTGAACGCAGATACGAATGCTCTAATCGGTATCATACTGTGTTGGATAGGATTGTTTGCTCCTGGGATCATACTTATTTTTGCAATACTGCCATTCTGGGGGTCTTTTAGAAAATGGCAGGTGTATAGAAGAGCTCTCCCGGGTTTGAATGCAGCAGCTGTTGGCTTGATTGTTACGTCTGTCTTTCAGTTGACGTTAAAAGCGTACGTTCAGAGCCCGTTTCCTCAGACATCTATATGTATAGGGATCTTAGCGTACGGTGCCACAGAAATTATAAAGGTCCCTGCACCTATCGTCGTGCTGGGAGGCGGTGTGCTAGGGGTGCTCGGATGGGGAGCTGACATGAAGTGAACGAGTCAGTTACATTCCAAATCGTCTGCTATAAACATGTTTTTTACTTTAGAATTACTATTAAAGAGTACATTTTTGCACGCATAATAGAATACATTCATTTAATTTTTCAAACTTTTCACTCGTGTAATGTCGTTGGTCACCTGCCAGTCAGAATAAGGTCACTGTCAACTCCTACCACAGTGGTGGGCGTTGTCCGAGCCAGCCATCCCGATCTGATTTGATCAAGGGTGGTACCCAGCTTGATATTTTTAATTGCTTGATGCGTTCAGAAAGTTCTTTATGCTTATTTCCTGCCTGGATGAAACTATCCAACAGTGCTGGAGTGAGTTTGCCTTTGTGCAGGACTCTCTGAACAAACGATGCGGGAGGAGGACAGGGTTGGAATACCAACCGCTTTACTAAGTTGTCGTTGAATACATACCTGGAATAACTCTATGCACAACTCTTCTGGTAGGTTCTGAAGGCCATTGCTTATTGATTGCTGGGGCGACCTTGCAATTGTCTCCAGTGAAAGATCCAACAGGGAATTGTTACGTGCTCGCATTTTGTGTCGACTGTGATTTCTTCCCCTCACTTGAAAAGAATGAAAAAATGAAATATAGTATATGGTTTATACTAAAATGTTCGTATAAGGCGGATAATATTCATGTCCAAGGACTTGCTCGAACATCCTTCTCTTACGTGGCGTGTGCTGAGTAGCTGTCCCCTCACTTTACACGGTGATTATCTATTTATCTCCTGTGCACTATCCACTCACCCTAGACCATTCTTTACTCCTGGCTTTGGTCAACTACTTTTGCGATGGCTAACAGCCCTTCGCGTCTCGCACATTTGCGCATGGCAGTGTACGTCCATCCATCATGAGGACCCATGATCTGAGAGACTGACTGAGGCAGATGTTTTTACGACGTCAGGTCATTGCTCCTCCATTGCACCTACTCAATCCGTTGACTGTACATTTATTACATTCTGTTATATATTCTCTGACGATAAAAAAGCGCGGTTTGGTCAGAGCTAGTCGACTTCGCCCTAATCCCGTTATTGATTCACGAGACATTCGCTCAGGTCCTCCTTCAACGGACTGAAGCTAGTGAGAGGACATGTCCACCGATAAATTGGATTACGGCGGCTATCAAATGTACGATATAGAGCCCTCAAAGAGAAGAAATCCGCTAGTATTGCTGGGTGCCATCGCCACCGCGGGCGTCCTAGGCATCGGTCTAGTGGCCTTCAAGAAGGGTAATGCAGAACTGAGTCAACAGATGATGCGCACTCGTGTCTTGTTACAGGGAGCTACAGTAGCAATCATGGTAGGAAGTTCTGGGTATTATGCACTCACATCCACTAGTTCGTCTGCCGACAATACATCAGCTCGACCTTGACGAGATCCTGTAAAAAAAAAAAATGAAAGGAGAAGAAGCGAAAGATAAAGCTCCAAACCTCTTGGCCTTCATATGCTCAATTGCCTGACCAAGGCAATATCCTCCTCTATTGCCTGGATGACTTTTTGACTGCTCCTTCTCCTTGTCTCCATAGTGTGCTCTCTCTGGTGCATGAATGACGATGTGGCAGCACCATCAGTCAGATTTGGCCTTGGTGGCACGTTTCTCAAGGACGACCGTTGCAAGCAGGCCACATCTTTTGTCGGCTTCCATTCTACTGCATTACGCGCCCCTAGATGATGATTGCCTGTGCAATGCGCAATAACAGTGTGTGGTGGTGTGGGTATGAGAGCTTCCTCCTTCTTCTTCTTCGTACCATCACCACCACCACCACCACCACCACCACTATTAATAGTACTATGGTCAAGAGCCAATCCTACGCTAGTCGTCAACCCCCTCTGACGAGCTTGATACCATGAAGGGAGCTCCTCTTTGGTGCTCGCGGATAATGACCCTCCAGGCGAAGTTGCAGAGTCATACAGTTGCGAGAGGAGGCGTTTATAGTTTATGAGACCATCAGATTCGACAAGTTGCTTTACCGCCCTGTTCTGTTCCTCTTTTGATAGTCCTTGCGCATCAAAAGCACGCTTGATATCAGCTGGGCATACTCTTCCGCTCTTTGATCTGTCATATGACCGTAGCTCTAGTTCCAGTTGAATGAGAGAGGCTGAATTGGTGGTGGGCAACAACACACTTGTCGTCTGTGAAACAGCAGCCTTTTCCCTGTCGGCACGCCTTCTCAAAAGTTCATAATGTTTAATCTTCCAATCAAGATCCTTTCTCATACCAAAATCTTCCTGCTCAGTGTTTTTGCCCAGCCCTGCAGCTCTTTGGTACCGCTGCTGATTTTCTGGAGTCGTTACGATATCAGATATATCCAAAGTATTTCGGACTATGTTCCATTGTCGCTTGTGCTTCACAGTAATGTCACTGGAATCAAGGCTTCTGCATGCCCTACTAACAGGAGAAGGTAGAATACTGTATGCCCTGGTGGCACCTTTTATATCTGAGATGTCCATGGTGTCTCTGACAAACCGTTCATTCTCAACTGGTGGTGGCGGTGGCAGTGGTGGCAAATTATAGTCTGGATCGAGTGGATTTCTTAATGCTTTACTTGATTTTTGACTATACTGGCTGCCTGAAATGTCACTGACATCGAGGGCATCGAGGGGCTTTGATCGTTGCTGTGTCAGTTGACGCGGTCGAGCTCCTTCTATCCCGTCAGTAGAGAGAGTGCCATGCCATGCGCTTGGAGATTTGTCATTCATATTAAACGTGATGTGACCAGAAGTTGGTCCGTTCGCGTCTTTGTATACGCCTGGTAAACGCATTAGTCAAGAATGGACATGCGACAGAGGAGAGCGACTTAATAAACAAATTGCAGTTTACAGTTTCAAAGATAACTTAAGATTCACAATTTAACGACAGAATGGATTCCATATAATTTTAAATACTCACATTATCGTCCAAAATACAACGGGCAGAGGGGTCGCACTCTCACTGTCCATGACGCCTTCAGAGTCCTATACAATAATACACCCCTCCACATTCGACTGCACAGCACAGAGGGGACAAGCTCTCTATATGTGTGATCATAGAAAGGAACATAATTCATATGTAAAGAGAGGTTTTATATACCACTTATCGAGCAGACAGGCATCAATTGCCACGATGGAGGTCCATGTACAATCAGTATGGCTGACAGCAGGCTCAACAGGTGCTCTTCCTCTACGCAAACTATGGCTCACACTGACACATTGAGATGACAGTGCAAGATGGAAGAATTGCGATGAATACCATACTTCTTCAACCACCTTTCAGATGTCTTGTGATAAAATAAAAACACTTCACATACCTTGGTCAATGCACAGTGTGCATCTCCTCGCCCTGAGAGAAGCAGCTGTGTGGACAATGGAGAGACTGGGTGTTAATACGATGAGACACACATCACGCAAACATGTCACAGTATTGGAAACATGTATGGAATCTTCTTCTGAGTCAACTACTATTGAGTCGTACAGAATAGGCATAGATCCCCTCTGGTATACCCCTCGGGAGTGGACCTTGCTCAGCGGTTGAAAGCTATATGGCAAGGGCTGGATGACGGGCTTTACAAGAAAAGAAATGAAAGATTGTCTGCACACTCTACCCCTCATACAATAAGCGGAATAAAGAAACTATCCTCAGGGATCGGATATAAGCATAGAGTATAGTCTTCGGGGAGAGAAGTTGATTGAGCCGGCAGTAATGGCAGCCCCTCACGTCGGTGAGGCATGCCACCCATTACTAACATACAACTTTAGCATTAACCTTTCCATATGCATCTTTCTAAAAAACTTACTCGCTATGTTTATGTATGCTGTTACATGCGTCACGATAGTATCGCACTCACATCAAGTACTGTGCAATTGGTGTCGGCAACTCTGGGCCCTTTTTGCAGACAGAACGCCAGTTTCTTCCTACTTTCAAAACTCTGATACGATTCAATAAAATTTTTGTCGATCGAGTTTTTCATGAGATAAATACTAGTATGTCTGCTGTCGAAGGCCTGCTCCCGGCAAAAGTTGGGCGCCAAGTTTATAAGGATGGAAGCAGGACATTATTAGACCCCCGTTGTACACTTGTTTATATTTCCTTTGAGGTTTAGACAAACATTGGATCGTAATTATTACATCCAGGGTCACAGATCGCTCATTTTGGGCACATTAGACGCAATTTCTTTCATTTGATCACTACTGACAGCTTTGTCTTGGGTTTGGTTTGATGTCCTTTCAAAGTCCAAGGCAAGTAAATCTCATCAGCACTTTCTATTAATTCAACCTTGTCTGAGCAAACACCATAACTAGCAGACTCGTCGGTCGGCAAGTGCCATCGACTCTCAGCCCCTCGAGTCAGCGATGCCCTCTTTCCACGAGGAAACAGCAGCCCAGGTCAATATCAATATGTGCATCAAGCATTGATGCAGCAGCAAACGAGGATCTTCCAGATAATAAGTTATCTTCTATAGCAAAAGCAACTGTTTCATTTTATAAATTTACACGCCCTCACACAATGCTGGGTACCTTTGTTAGTGTTGGCTCCATCTCCCTGCTTGCAATGGGTAGTAGCGGTGTTGTTTGTTGGAATTCTCTGACAGCACATGCATTAAGTCAAGCACTATCCTCAGCTCTTTTAATGAACATTTGCATTGTTGGGATTAACCAAATATACGATATCGCAATTGATAGGATAAATAAACCTTACTTACCATTGGCTGCTGGTGATTTTGATGTGGCCACTGCTGTTGGCATTGTTTTAGCTACCGGCATACTTTCTCTCATCATAGGAGTGTATTCGAGATCACTGCCACTCATAGGAACATTAGCAGGGAGCTTAGCATTAGGAATTGCTTACTCCACAGACTTGCCATTTTTGAGATGGAAAAAATATCCTCTGGCTGCGGCTGCGTGCATTTTGGCTGTGAGAGCAATTTTGGTCCAATTAGGGTTTTATTACCACATGATGTATGCAACAGGATCATCATCTGCGGTGCTTACTCCACCCATACTATTTGCTACTGCATTCATGTTGCTATTCAGCATTGTCATTGCACTATTCAAGGACATTCCTGATGTTGTAGGGGATTCCCACGCGGGGTTGAACACACTCAGTGTGAGATGGGGCACTCATAATGTATTTTGGACATGTATAGGATTGCTAGAGACTGCGTATTCTGCTGCAGTTGTCATATTCATGATGAGGGGTAGTACTTTTGTCGCTCTGGCTCATGGTGTGTTGGCAGTGAGTCTATTTTTCAGAGCCAGACAGGCAGACATGGAGAGTAGCAGCAGCATATATGCTTGCTACATGGATGTGTGGAAGCTGTTCTATGCAGAGTACTTATTGTTACCCTTTCTCTCTTGAAAAAAAAAGCAAACATTTACTCTTACTTGATAGTTTAAATCAGTGTGCACCAGTAACAATGTCAAAGATAGTGGCTGCAGCAAACAATAGAAATAGACTCCCGCCTATATACTGCACTACTTTCTCCGATAAATACTTTCCTAAGAAAGAACCGCCTAATACTGCAATTGCAGTGGCTACTCCATGGCCCGCCACAGCGCCACCGACGACACCAGCAGGAGAGGAAGCGGCCGCCAAAGCAATCGTTGCTAAGAATGACTTGTCTCCCCATTCTGCTGCAAAGACCAAGGCAAATGTGGATACTAGCAAGCTTACAGTTGCACTATCAGTGTTGAACCCCTCTACTACCTCCTTTGCCTCCTCCCTCTCCTCATCTGCCGTTTCATTAGCTTCTCCAGCTGCTGCTAGAGTGGTGACTCCAAACCAAATTAACAGCGCGGTCGCCAACAGATCGTCCACTGGTACTGGTGAGGGTGGCAATAGTTCATCCAGTTGATGTAAGAAACGGCCTAAGCCAACAGAAATGACTGTCATGACTCCTAATGCCCCAAAGGTCCCAGCAAAGATGACCGACTTTGCCTCTCTCAAGGCGAGCAGCACAGCAATAAAGAACGTCTTGTCACCGATTTCACTGAAAAATATCAAGAGAAAGGCAGAGATGAAGCCTTCCCTAAATGGGTCGTCGCCTACCAAACCAGGAATGAAAGCCCCTGCCTGAAAGACTTCGGATGCCATTGCTGGAGATGCTGCTGTCAATGAAAGTATCCCGGCAGCCCCGACTCCGCCAACAAGGGCAGGAAGCTTTTTACAGGAACGAATTGCATTCGCTTCAACTGAGAGTCTTTCGCACCTCGACCTAGAATAATAAATCAATGCAGGTGACTGAAAGTCCGCAACTGAACTGGGAAGAGTTTTAACGAAGCTTGAGCTCAACATCCAGGATTGCTGACGGCCCAATTCCACAGCAAATTGGGCTAGTACTGTTGCTGAGCTCACTTCTAGTGCCTTGGATGGTATAAATAAGCGAAAGTTCAACTGCGATTTTGGGCGACATATCCATCGTTTTATAGGCTACGGTCCTTTATGAGAGGCCGCAAACACTTCCCACATATTCAGTATAGCTTGCTATTATTCAAAGTCCTTAGGAGTTTTAGACTGCCTCGACATCTCAAATTAGCAATATCCTTCAATTCTGGAGCGATCAGAAATGATAATCCTTAGCGCGCAACCAAGGATAGCACAGGTAAAGACGCTTGCTTAACCTATTGACATTTTTTAAGAACTTTGAATACTAATGCATGCATGCATGCATGTTACCACTATGACAGAGGTCTATCTGTGCTCCGATGCCACAATGCCACCGCCCAAAAGCAGTGGGCAAACAGCACAGCATTTTTCAAAATAGAAGACGCAGTAGCAGACTCCACCTATCTAGAGCAGCAAAAGGTCCTGCAAGTGACTACCAGAGAAAAGACAGTCATGCATTTCATCTGTCTCTCTCGATTCTTTGGTTGGATAAGAACATCGCAGTTGGCGTTGATCAAGAGTTCCAGAAGGGGTTGCGCAGCCCAGTCACAGAGTATTTCTTCTGGCCACGTATAGATGCTTGGGAGGAGTTGAGAAGGGTACTAGATGAAAAGGCTTGGATTCCAGATCAGCAGAAAGCGGAATTATTGAATCGCGTGACGGAAGTGATCAGCTACTGGCAGCAGGAGGCCAGGCCAACTCTAGAGTCCGCAAGGCATACCTTTAAAGACTGTAGATTTCAAGGAGTGTAAGAGAAGCCCTTTGCACACGTTTTTACAAGTTAGTGATGAAATGCTCCTTATGATTCTCTTTGAGCTTGCTGCACATGCAAGAGGGTTCAGGGTGAGATAGATAGATAGATAGATAGAGACGGGACTTTGCAGAGGTAAAACAGACATCTAGAGGGTCAATGAGCCCACATACCTAAGATCCAGCATAATGTCATTGCATTCCTTTTCAAAATCTTCCTTTAATCTGTTCATATCGTGCATGATGTCAGCATGCTCCTCTTGAAGTCGCTGTAGCTCTTCAGAGAGCTGACGATTCGATGCATTTTGAGACTCAATCATGACTTGCACATCCGCAGACTCTGCTTCAAAACCAGCCGCCCTTGAACGCAAATACTTCGCTTCCTCCAGAATGCTCCTCACCTCCTCCTTCTTTGTAGCGACCTCAAGTTCCACGTCCACAATTTTCCTCTGTAGTTCAAGTACCTCATTTTGCCTCCTTTGCAGAGCAAGACTCTTACCCCTAATATCAAAAAGGGAGCTTTCTTGGCTTAAAGAAGGACTGAGACTGCCGTGAAGTGACATAATGGATATCTTAAAATGTAATAAAGCCACAGATCAAACGCTTGAAGTTTGTACTTTCCAAGAATGCAACCTTCCATGCGTTCCTCCAAGCTTTGCTTTTAAACTGGCAGCTGAAAGCTTTCTGTCAAAATTTTATCGAAATCGCTTCTTACATTACGTCTTCTCTGTCCTAAATGATGATTGCAACAGAGTACATCCCTGTAAGTTTTTGTGCGCACATACAGTAGTCTCATTGCTCTTCTTATCTTTGCGAACGAAACAGCCTTCCTACACTTCAGCCATTCTTCCAGAGCCCAACAGTACAAGGAGATGCCGTCGACTCAATTTCTTGCTCTCCTCTTGAATCCGTTATGCCTGGGCAATTTGCTGGTCAAATTGTAGGAAGCTACCGCCTTGAAGAGTTGCTGAGTTGCGGAGGGTATGGACAAGTCTATAAAGCGCTGCAGCTCACTCCAGAAGTAAACCCAGGCTTGGCACCGGTGGCAGTGAAGCTTCAAATCTTGAAGTCACCTCATGCAAGACGAGCATTCTGGCAAGAAGTGCATTTCTATAGAAAAGCAGGTGAGCAGGAGTCGTGGCTCCCTCATTTCATCGCATCCAGCACGGAAGTGCTATGCGTCAACGATTGCGAAGATGCTGAGGTCGGTTGGATAGTGGTAGAGCTCTTGGGCAGTGATTTGCACTCTTTTCGAAAGAAAATTGTAGGTTCCTTTGACATCTTCAAAAGGCTGAGTCTGTCCTGCTTGCACGCTGTCAAGAAGCTTCATGAGATGAACTACATTCACTGCGACATCAAGCCCAACAACTTCATCCTCGAAGTGGATGGTCCACCTGGCATACGGCTTGTAGATTTTGGTCTTGTGCAGCCATCTGGACAAATTCAAACATGTCTTCAAGGGACAATGGACTATGCCAGCACTCGCCAGCTATTAAGACAGCCACTCAACGGCTTTGATGACCTTCAATCACTAGGCTACACCTTGCTTGCCATGTGGCTGGGCTATCTGCCATGGAGTTGGGAAGAATATGTGCAGTGTCAGTGCCCATCAAGTTTTGATATTTCCTCACCAGTCTCCAATGACTTTAAAGAGTACACTTCTTGGATTGCATTCAGGAAAGACAGACTGAAGGTTCTGCGCGCAGAAGGGATGATACCCTATTTTCTTAATTGTTGGCTTTGCTACGTCGACTGTTTCACTTTTGGCTTTGAACCAACCAGCAGTACATATGAATTCCTAGCGGAGTTACTGATGGAGCAACAGAAGGCCAGCGGCAAAGTGGCAGTTCCAGTTAAGCTCATGAAAAACGAACCCTAGGATCTCATTTTTTCTGTTTCTTTCTTTTTAAGACCCCCCAGCAACCACTCCCCAAAGAGGTTCCGCGTGCAAACAGATCTTAAGAATCTGTGGTGCTTGCGGAGCTCTCTTTACCAAATGATTTGGTAAAATACAAGTAGCCCAAACTCTCAAGTTAAATACTTACTCCTTGGATCCAACCCATTTCCCTACGAGATGTTCCGTGTTTTGGTATTTGCGGCGGTCTTTGTAACCGCAGCGCTTTCACAAGGAACCCCTTTCTTTTCAAGGGAACAACTCGCTAAACTTCTTGAGGAAAGTAACTCGAACTATCCCCCGGAGGCCATCGATCTCATTCTCGACATCGTCGAGGAGGCTCCTCTTTGTCTTCCGGAGCTGACGGCAATTCAGGGTCAGATAATTATGGAAGCCATTTCTGGATCTCTGCCGTGCAAAGGATGCGATGCAGTCCAGAACTACCAGACGTGTCTCGACAGCCTGGTTGCTTCCTCGGCAGCTAAGTCCCCTAATTGCAGCAAAGACATAATCACTAAATTTATTGAGACTATGCTCAAATACGGATCTGATGATGGCGCAATCACCGGGACTAAAAATTGCGATGACAGCTTGTCACCAGCGCCAGCCCCAGCAGCAGGCCCAGCACTCCCCTCATCAGATGCCCTATACGAGGACATCATGGCTTTCTTTGAAGCCAATCATCCACAAATTCCACGTGCCATAATTGTCGATTTGGTCAGTACACTGACTCCCGACTGCCTTACAGGGTTGCCAGCGTTGAAAGACGCAGTATATAGCGATCCCACCTTTTTATCTCTCGTCCCACAGTGCGGTGGGTGCGGTGCAGTCCAGAACTACCAGACCTGTGTAGATGATGTTGTGGCCATTGCTCAATCCAAGAAATCAACCTGTTCAACCGACTTCCTCAACGGATTTGTCAATGCCTGGTTTACCTACGGTTCTAAGAACGGTGAGGTCACCGGAATACAGAATTGCAATGCGGTCCCATCAAGTGCTCCGAGCCCAGCTCCTGTCCCCCTGTCACCACCATCATCCCCTTCCACTGTGCCATCGCCCACCACTCCAAACCCACCACCATCATCAGGAATGATGACGTACGCCCTCATGAGCGTGGCGGCAATGTTTGTCCTATTCTAAAGAGACTCCCAGCCTTCAAGCTGCCCGTTTTCCCCGAATGGACCACCATCACCTGCTCAAGTTCGCATTCACAATGTATGTGCTGCCTTGATGTGAGTAATTTTTTCATTTTATACACACCATCAATACATCTCCGTCTCGACTCCTTTCATCGCCATGGGAGCTTGGGTGATGCTCCGCTCAAAGACTTCAAGTCATTTTCAACCATATCTCTAACGCTAGCATCTAATTGTGCTCCTATATGATGCTGTATATTTCCTAGCTTATATCCTAGTATTCTTCCTATCAGCAGCTTATAATAAGGGGAATCTGCTACGAGAGCAGCCTGCACTCTATTTTGGGCCAGATGGGTTGCCCAGGCTCTGAACGGCTGTTTCTTAGCAGACAGCACGACGGAACTGGCCACGCCTTCTGAAATGATCGACTCAAATGTGACCACCTCCTTGTCTCTGGAGGCCAGTGCCAGAAGTTGGAGGGCAAAAGGCCTCAGCAGCGGCTGCTCAGCAGGGCTGATGCCTTCCCATTTGGCATTCAGTTGCAGCAAAACCACTCCTCGCAAGCCAGTGAGAAATGCAATGAGTTCTCCAGCAGTGAGCAGAGCTTGCTGCTGTTGATCCAATGGGCTATCTCGCGGACCTGTGCCATCACACCACAGGCTGGGGGCGCTCATGACTGATTCTTGAAAATCTTTCAGAGTACATGCTGGATTGTTGTTGTTGCCGCTGCCAAGCGTGACTGGGTCGATATTCATCTTCTTCAACAGTTCTGAAGGGAGTGCTCCTTCCTCTTGTTGTGAGCGTCTGTGGTATTTCAGTGCCTTGAGGAGCGGTTGACTGTTCCTCACCCACGTTTCTGAAAGCTTTGGGTAGAACCCACAGTGTGCAAAAGCATCTTCTTTAATCTCTAGAAGTTCACCAGCACACAAGAACTGGGTTTTTCCATTGCGCTTTGCAGGCAGCACCTCGAGCCATAAGGGGCAGGGGCGGTCAGGACTCTCAATCCTGAAGAGCTGTCCCGCTTCAAAGCGAGTTTGAGCGAAGCAGGCACATTTTACACCAATGCGGGTGTGTCGCCTGCTGGGCCTTGAAAACGTATACGATACACATGTGCGCGCTCGCCTGCTAACTGTATCGTTTAGGCTGAGTTTATGCCACATTCTTTCTTGGACTGAGCATGAATCCGATCCCAAGCTATCGCAGTTTACAATTCATTGTTCAAATAATGCGGTTCAGATGAATTTCTATTGTTCGAACGATCTGCTAAGCTATGCTCCGATGTGGCCAACTTGATCAAACGCAAGAAAAACTTGACTGCCTGCAAAACATTTTCAACGCTCACCCTCTCATCGATTCCATGAATTCTTTCTATATCTTGTGCTGTTCTGTTCAAAAACATTGGAGAGAACCTATAAACTCTACCCTTAGCCAAATTTGAGTAGTATCTTGAATCTGTCAGTCCTGTCAGCAACCAAGGAGCAACTGAAACTCTTTCGTGATGTTCGTTCACCGGTGCCGATATCGACTCCAGCACTGCCCTCCTGACCAACTCATAATGAGGCCCATGTGCGTCAGCAACAGCAGGAGGCAATGCGACACCCTTCTCCTCCAACTTGAATGTGTATGACTTCCCAGTCCTGTCCAAAGAATGCAATAGAGTGGCGATATACGTCCCTATATCCTTCTGAGTATCCCCTGGCAAAATCCTGCAGTTCATCCTGACCACGGCAGCGTCTGGCAGAACATTGTCAGCACCCGTTCCGGCCTCAATTTTCACTACCGCACACGTTGTTCTTACCAAAGCAGCTAACTGAGTAGATGCAGTTGCCATGACCTGGCCCAGTATTGGATTCAGAATGCCATTCTTTGAATTTTCTGCCAAGAAACGAAGAACAGACCACGGCATGAGGGGCGCGATTGCTTGCAACATATCTGTTGTTGGTGCGGCCAGATTCGTGGTCATATGCACTCTTTCCAAAGAGTCCAGTAGCTTTGCCAATCGAGATGCCACAGAACTTCCCATTCCCGTGGGTGGTGCGCTGGAATGACCTGCTACTCCATGCACCGTAATGACTACCATTTGAAACCCTTTCTCTCCTATACCAACCAAAGCGATGGGGGTTTCATATGTCAATGGTTTTAAACCATCAACGAAGAGTGCACCCCCTTCGTCAACCACTAATTCAACCTCCTTGATGCCTAGGTCGGCTTCTAAATATTCTGCAATGGCTTTGGCGCCCTTTCCACCCTCTGACTCTTCATCATGACCAAAGGCTATGATGAGCGTTCGACGAGGGTCATATTTTTCTGCTATCAACTGTTCCACTGCCTCTAGAATTGCAGCCAATGTCAATTTTGTATCTAGAGCTCCTCTGCCATACAGATACCCACCATCAACCGCTCCAGAAAATGGTCCATGAGTCCATTGACCAGACTCAGGTACAACGTCAGAATGGGAGAGCAGCACCAGTGGGTTCAGAGTGGCGTCACTGCCCTTCCAAACATACAGTAAGGAATACTTATTGATCCGCTTCGGAGGCACCTTTTCATGTAATCTAGGGTATGAACTCTTCACATAGTTGATCAAATCTTCAAATGCCTCATTGTTGTCTGGGTTTACAGTGGGAAACTTAAGGAGATCAGATGTCCGCTGTATAATATCCTTGGCCTCGGACACCAGGGGTTCTTCAACATAACGGTAGGGTTCGGTTTCTGATATGTCTAAACGTCTTAAGAAAAGAATGTAGCCAATGGTTGCTAGTCCGGCTATGAGGATGTAATTCCAGAGTCTCATCTGACTTGCTATTCCAAGGTATTACTGGTGTCTAACAGATGGAAACAATGATATATGCCCTGACATTCTCGGTGATGGCCCTCCGAGTGGAGACGATAAGCCACCATCTGTGCTACAGCTGCCTCCCCCTGGGAAGCCCAGCGTGGGCGAAGCACCTCCAAGAGAATGTGCTGCCAAGGATGCCTTTAATGCTCCTGGCAATCTTCGTTTTGCATGCCTTCCATAACTTCCCATAGAACTATTGTGCATAGATCCAAACCGGGTCCTCTTCAGTGTTTCATCATCATCGCTGCCGCTGCTGCTATCAGAGCTACCGTCGTCGGATGACAACGAGAGCATACCATCTTCTTCTTCTTCCTCTCCTCCTTCGGATGTAATCATATCTTCTTCAAGAAGAGATGACATGTCATCATCTGAAGATGATGAGGAAGAAAGACCTGCCCTAGCTGCTCCAGAAGGGTGTCCTCTCTGCCAGCACACGTATGTGCTGTCCAACTCCAGGAGAGAGGCTGAACGGGCCAGCAAGTATGGATCATAGGGAAAGAAAACTTCCAATGGGCGGTGTTTATTATATATTCCACTGGAGCGCTGTTTTGACTCCCAAGATTTGTAGCAGTGTGACAGATCGGTGAAGCCCAATGTCTTTGCCTGCCTGCCAAATTCAATGACAACCGACTGAGCGATCGATGACAATGGATCCAGCTCATGCGTCAATAATTTTGGAAGCAGCTCTGTGCATATGTGAATGAGGGATTCGGCTCCTGCAACTCGTGCTGCTACCTTGGCTTCACTCTTGGAGTATGAAGGACTGGTGCCAGTCAATGCTGGACTCTTACCAGTGACAATGTTGCTTGGAGAAGAGCTCGTTGGCCATACTGTTGTGTGTGGCAATAGGGGGGCAGCCTCCTTGGCAGCAGCGGTATTGCCAACACCAATGCATAACGATTGCTCTTCAGCAACAGCAGATCCTAGCGATTTGCCTCCCTTTCTCAGCACAGGTTCTAGATGATAACATAATACATAGAGGAGAGATTGGCACCCTGCATAAAATGCAGCATGGAGCACCGAAGAAGATTCACTACACCCGTTGACCCCACCTAGTAGATTGGCATTGGAGGGAATGGGGGGTAGTCCACCTCTGCGGTCCTCATCCCTTATATACTTCATCAGCCATTCCACGAGTTTCTGCAAACTCTCTATCACTACAGGCTCAGGAGTAAAAGCCGCTCTCGCCAAGAATGAGGCTACATATGCTGCACATGCACTTCTCGTGACAGATGGCTGTCCTTTGTCCGTCAGCTTTGTCAGTAGCAAACTAATGAATGATTTACAGCAACTCTCTGGCGCTTTCTGTGCTGCAAAGAACACTACATATTGGGTAAACTTGGATCTATGTGTGTGCAGTATTGTTTTCTCAAATGCTCCGACCAAGGTTTCCCAGGTAGCTTGCAACTGACCAGCAGCCATCATTCTTTTCATCAAGTGCTTCAAGCACAATTCCATGAGAGAGTCTAACTTATCTGCCATCTCATTTACACTTGGTGCTGGGGCATCAACTGCTTCAGAAGCGGGCACCAAGCCACCCTCCCAGCCTCCTCTCATTGTGGAAATGGCAGGATTCGTGGCCATTTTACTATCATCCAGGAGAGCGAGCTCTTGTTCATTCATACCCTCCAACTCAAAGATATCGGGCTCATCATCTTCTCTGGGATCTAATCCAGTTGTCTCCTCAAAGGCTTCTGTCGTTTTGACATCAACTATATCTTCCCACATGATTTCAACATCTATAGTGATGAGATGATCTATGACAGCAAGTAACAGGGAATCTTTGAGGGCGCCACCTGGTCCACTCTCAGCCAGGCTGGTGACAGCTCTCAGCCAGAAGCAGTGCGATGACCTACCGCGCAGTCGGTGCGGAGCAACAGCTATGAGGAGTGGTAGAGCCCTCGTGCCAGCGGTAGGAATTAGAACTAACGTACGTATGAGTGTTTCAATTACTAAATCTTGTGTTGCGGCAGCCTCCTCAGTGGGCGCCCAAGGATCACCTGGATTATCCACCGCCACTTGACACCTGGTTTCAAATCCAGGAGGGGGTAGCAATGCATAGCATAGCGCGTGAAGACATGCTTGTATTGCTCCACTACATGCCACTACTAAGTGCGTGATCAACTCCAGATAGGATATCAGAACATCAGAAGGGGCTGCCCACACTCCCAATTCCAAGACCTCTCGTAGCAATCTTTCGTGGCGCCTGTCGTGAACAAGTGAGGCAGAAAATGAAATTGCCTTGAGCAGGGCGACGAGCTGATCATATTGAGGTTCTGATTGGCTTTGACATGATCGGATAAGCCTTTGCAGTTCATTGCACAGTTGATCGTAAAGCTGAGTGCCTGCACTGTTGGCCTTTGTAATCAAGGCCTCATTCACAAACTGGCGCAACAGAGCGTCGGCAGTGCCTGCTTTGCAGTAGGTTTGTGAGCGGAATTGAGCTCGGTGATGTAGTATCTGTAATCAAACAGGACATACCAGAACCACTCATGTCGAAGGAAAAGCCAGCTCTATAAAAGTCCTATAATCTGACATGCATCAGGGTCTTCGGACGGTGAAGGGGTTTGGCTCCTCAATTACAAATTTGATAACCCCTTGTAGAGCATACATAGTTAATTTTACATAACAGAAGTCACCGTCAGCATTTTGCCGGCCTTCGAACTAATTATAGTCAGCGGGTTCATTATGCCGACACAATTTTCAATATTATCTTATTTGCAGCGGCTACATAAATCAAAGCATAATTGCGTTCTGTTCTGAACATTTCTAGACCTTGAAACAATTGGACGGATTAGTAGCCACCTGAGATCCCTTAAGGTTTCCGCTGATTTGTGTCTCTAGCACAATACCATGGAGATCAATGATTTTTCATCGGTTATAGATATACAGAGCATGGTTCCTATAGACGAGCCGGCGACCGAATTCCGTCCACCTCCCAATCCAGACCTGGAGGTTCGGAAAAAACGCCGTGCAGATTGGGTGGCTGAGAATGAAGCCCGGCAGAAATGGGAGCTTTACAGACGTTTAGCAGATGTCAGTACAGACATTGAGTTTTTGACTCACGAAGTAGCCCGCATTAAGAGGAAGCTGAAGCCCCCTACGTCGCCTGCCTCTCTCCTTCCCGAGCAAGAACGGCGCGCCCTCGAGACCTCCCACGCCCGGCGGCTAGCAGATCTGGTCACTTCTCATTGCCGCAAAGTTTTACAAGCTATCATGGCGCACAAATGGGCTTTGCCTTTCCTCCACCCTGTAGACTTGACTGTATATAAAGACTACCTGGAAGCGGTTGCAGAACCCATGGATTTTGGCACGATTGCCCAAAGGATGCAGCAAGGCATGTACCTTCACCCTGATGCCTTCTTGGCAGATGTTAGACTTGTATTTGACAATGCAAGAGCGTACAATAAACCTGGAAGTGATGTTCATGTTATGGCCAATACTTTACAAGATAAATTCGAGGACAAGTATGCATCGACTGTTCTACCTAAATTGCTGACGATTGAGGGTGCCGCACAAGCTGATATTCATTCTGTGAGGAAGCAGATGAGTCCAGTGCTGCCATTGGCCGCAAAAGATCCACTTGCTACCCACACTGAACTTCTGCTGAAGTATATGAATGAGGTAGCGTTGTGTGTGAGTGATGCTAAGAGCGCCGCAGCCTCATTATGCAAGCCAGTCGGCAGAGAAGAGAAGCAGCAGATGATAGACCAATTGAAGACTCTTTCGCAAGGACAGTTTGAAAAAGCAATTTCAATTGTCATGAGAGCTCACAGCGGACTGCAACCCAGACATGATCTAGCTTTTGATCTAAATTCATTGGACGCCCTTACTCTGAGGCAATTACAAAGTTATATACAAAAGTGTGTAGAATACAACGCTGCGAATATGGCACACGCAAATGGAGATGACAGTGCTGGGGAACCTCTTTGGCCAAATCTACTGTACGGAGTCGGAGCTGTCCACAAGAGAAAGGGTCAGGTCGAGGATACCTGTGGGGAAGACCAACATCATGAAGATTATCTTCCTGGTCCAGAGGATGGTGCCCCCCAAGATTGATTAGAGATCATACACATCATACATATTTATTGTTAATAACAAGGAAGGCATATCAAATTCTCTGTGTTACTTTCGTTATGTAATTCATTAATTTTGTGTTGAAGTACTGAGAGTTATCTAGGTAACACGCATGACCTGCATCTGGAACAATCAGCGTTTCTGCACTGTTGCTGTATATATCCCTCAGCATGGCAACATCATCCTTCATAGGGTCCTTTTCTCCATAGACTGCAAGGACAGGAATGGGGGAGTCCTTGTTCTCCAGCGCATCTAATGTGGTTGGAGCTATGGCTATCCAGACATCTATTTCACCAGGGTGCTCGTTCAGAAATGGTACAATGTAACTGCCAGACATTGAGGGTGTGATGACAACTACCGGAAGATGAGAACCCAAGCGCCCTTTGACTGCATGAATGAGGTGCGATAGGAATATTCCTCTCTGGTCTCCAGCTTGAATAGGCTTGCCACCAGTTTCTCCATATCCTGGAAGATCTACCGCAACACTATACAAGGGCCTATCTGTTAATGCTTGTAGTGTGCCGGATTCTAACCATGTTTTGGCCTGGAAATTCATTCCATGCAGGAGAAGGATAATAGCGTGAGCGTCTGTGCCTGCGAGGAGTAATGACAGACGTTCGATATCATACTCAAACCCTTTCTCTGCTGATAATTTAGTACTCACTTTTCGTAATTTGTAGGGTATTAATCTCAGTTTCCTGCACTATTAGTGCTAGCTTGTGAATATCACCGTCAAGATTATTCATGCTGGATGGCTTGAACACTAGATATGTGAAAAATGCTCCCAATGCCAGGCCTGTTACAAGCAGGTTACGGCGAGTATAAACATTGGTGTATGGTGGCATTTTAGCTACTTAGTACGGAAAATTTGGCCATGCCTCAAGTGGATGCCTTGTGTTTTAATTTGCCAGAGCCGAGTACACAGGTAGCGATACATAAATTTGTGTATTTTTTATAAAATCATGTAGATAGATGGCAACAGTACACCCTTCAATCCGCCCTCCCAAGCGGAAGTTCATTGTTGGTGCCTTATTTTGGAAGCAATTAATCCTCAAACTGATCATGGGGTCTACACTATTGTACATTATATACCAGATTATTACGGTGACCAAGACGTCTAATAAGTCGACAGAGATACGTGAAGGACAAAAAGGTAGGCTATTCTGCGACATAAAGCATCTGAGTGGTACCCCCTCACACAGCTTTGTTCCTCGCAGCCTTGCAAAACATCATGGAGTCGCGAGTGTGCGGTTCACCTGCAATAGATGGCTATGCTCATGTAGATGTTGAGTGTCTCAGGAAGTCGCCGACAGCTCAATGGTACTTCCAGTTTAGACCCGAACCAGATGATCTAGTTGTGTTTGTAGATAGAGAAGCGGACTATGACGGGCTGGCTGTCTCCTGGGGCATCGGCAACACCAAAGCGAGCGTCGAGGAATGTGCTGAGACTTGTAGA
Source organism: Axilococcus clingmanii (assembly GCA_019693495.1). Lineage (NCBI taxonomy): Eukaryota > Viridiplantae > Chlorophyta > Chlorophyceae > Chlamydomonadales > Chlorococcaceae > Axilococcus > Axilococcus clingmanii. Next base: position 130,945 of record JAAMXV010000649.1, read on the forward strand.
CAACACCGCCCTGGCAACATACCGGGTCCATTTGAAGACTTTTATTGCAACGCCTTTAGTTTCTGTGCAGCGGAAGTTTGCTTTGAGCCTGATGCGCATTCCCATAGCAAAGGCGACTGCTGGCTCAAGTTTACCGAGGGGCCTGCAAACCCCGAACTTAATTTTAGAGGTGCAATAGCCCAGGAACAAAGAAATCGCCATCCCAATGCACCAGAAAGAGTCCAGTGGCATGCTGGTGCAGTACTGCCCAGAGGTATTGTCCTGAAGAATGGAACTTGGGGTCCCAGGTACACCTGGTGAAATCGAAATTCTACACATTGTGTTACTTTCATTCTTATACTTATTATTATATTTATTTATACTATAAAATCAGCCTTGAGCATATCTCTTAGTCCACTCTGCCGCTGTTTTATCATGTGCTTCCTTATCTGTTAGCAGCTGCTGTGCAATGTTGCCGACCAAGGGATCGTTGGGATTTGGGTCTGTGAGGAGAGAGCAAATGGAAAGTAGAACCTTAGATATGGTGAGTGCTGGACTCCATTGGTCCTTAAGGATGTCCAGACAGATCTGTCCACTGCTATTAATGTTGCAATGATAGATACGGGTCTTGAATGTGACCTTGGGAGGCTTGAATGGATAATCAGGAGGGAAGTGGATGTCGAGAAAGAAGACACCTCCAGAGTATGGTGAACCTGCGGTGGAAGGAAGTTGACAGCGTGCGAATTGCTAGCGCGGGATAGTTTTGCAAGAAGTACTCGTCATACCTCCTGGACCCATGATTGTCGAGACCCATTCGTATATGTTGTCGCCTTTTGGACCAGCAGAGCAATTGCAAGGAGGGTCTAAAGAAATTTCCGCAAGCTCCTTCTGGATACGTCTAGAAGCGCTACTTTTAGTCATGGTACTTTACTCCAGATTTGAAAGGTAGTAATAGGAACGTATAGGACACAATTCAAAAATAATGTAGTCAGTTCAAACTCTGTATTGCTCGATCAACCCTGCTCTTATCTAACATACAACAGTGACCAGAGAATATGAGCAATATTGAAATGAATTCGCCGAATGAGCACAAATCCTGTGGCCTAGATTATTTCTATTGTGCTGTGCTCGTGCTTTCAATTCTCACTCAAAATCGACGAACCCCGCGTTTCGATTTCATTTGGCGCCCTCTCTCCATCTGGAGATCCTGTGCAAGCATTTTTATTGTTAATCCTCAACCCGATAGATGTACGATTGTTCATTTCATTTTCAACATTTGGATTTTTGCAGAAACTCACAAAATTTGTTTCTGGCGGGGATATAACGAGGAGAAATGCAGCCATTTCTGCAATCTGCGAGAGCATCTGCGCTCGCTAAGGGAGCTGCTGCCGCGTCAGTTGCGGCTGGTAAGCCTAAACAACGGCAGAATGCATCTCTTGCCAATACTAAGCTTGCACACACTGCCGAGCCCTTCAATCCGAGACTGTCTGTAATCACTCAAGCTGTGGCCTACGCACCTTGCGAGGAGGTCGTCACACCAAGGTAAATAACTTAATATTATCACGATTTAACGGTACCTGATACTCAACCAACCTATATCTTCTATGCAGGACGACCACAAGCGAGGTTGACACTGTATCGGTCTCAGATAGGAAACTCACAGATGCTGCCTTTCTCTTCCGATTTGTCATATCCAATAGCTTTGCTGGAGTTATGTTAGGCCCCCTAAATGCCACAATTTTAACAATCAAGAGGCAATATGGAGTTCATGTACAGTTCACCAGACCGGGCACTGCAGTTCCATCAGAGAAGGACCGCATGATGGTATTGGCCGGAGAGTCTATAAAGGACTGCTCCGCTGCCCTGGCTATGATCATAGATTCTCTAGCTTCCTTGCCAGCAGAGGAGGGTTTGGAGAAAATGAGACTTCACAACGGTCGACATTTAATTCGCTTGGTCATACCTTCCCAATGTGTTGGCAAAGTCTTAGGCCCCAAAGGAGAGCAGATAAAAGCGATAAGCGAAGCGACCGGAGCGATCGTTGTGGTGGCAGCCCGGCAAGCCAATGCGGCATTCCATCCATTCAGGATGGTCAGTTGCCTTGCAAACGATGTTGAACATATGCTTCAAGCAGCTGTACAGGTAATGAATTCTGCTGCTGAAGATCCTAGATATGCAAGTGCGATCAGGGAGATAAGCTCTGTATGCTTTGAGATAGTCGAAGTTCCAGGACGGAGGATAGGATTATTGATGGGACCTGGCGGCGCCAGCATTCGGGTTCTTCAGGATTTACTCAGCGTGAAAATTGGTGTGGCGGATGCTGCAAATCCCTCTGCCCCAACCAGGTTTGTCAGTATCTGGGGATCGCCTTTGAATGTATCTGTGGCAAAGGATGCAGTCCTGGTGGCTACTGGAGCTATGACAGCTCGCTCCCCTTCCAACCTTGCGCTCGAGGAGGCGGCCTGCTGATCGAGAACAATCTATCTATCTATCGAGAGTATGGATGGAACGCTGGGCAAATCAGGGTTTTTGAGTTATAACAACTGCTGACAGTGCCTCATAATCCCCGAAATTCAAAAATTCTCAACCAATGCTTTCTTGTTGTAATATGGTATTTGCATTACAGTTGTTGTTCCAGCTCTGCTGTTAGTCGCTCTACCTCTTCTCTCATTGTTACCATAAAGTCTTCTCCCTGCTCAGTGATTTTCTTTTCTAAGGGAGCCCTTACTTTCTTCACCTTTTCATAATCCTTCTTGGCTTTGTCGAGGGCCTTTCCTTCCAAAGCATTGCCCTCCGCATCAGCAATTGGTTCACCAGTCCCTCCATCAAACTTTGAGTATTTCTCAGAGAGAGCGATATGAGGTGGAGGCAAGGCAGCCAATTTTTCAAATTTCTCCAGTTCGCGTTGTCGCAACTCCACTGCAGTTTTCAGTTTCTTCAGTCTAGCCTCGGCTGCTCTCTTTGTCTTCTCCGCAATCTCAGCGCGTAGGAGGGCAGGATCATCTGGTTTCCATACCGAACTACCATCTGGAAGATCTTCCAGTCTCACTCCAAGATCAATCATTGTCTCGTCTCTGGCGCGATCACATGCTCTCAACAACTCCGTGGGAGCAGCCTTCTCCAGAGCAAGCCTCCTCACTTGTTGTCTGAAAGTACCAAAGGCATCCAACAGGGCTACCTGCTCATTGGATGAGGACACTATTGCCCCTGCTCTAGCAGTAGCATCAAAGCCTGGGTTGTCTGCAGGCGTTACTATCATGCCAAACACCCCCAGAATTTTAGAAACATATCCTGAGACTGACCTCAAGAGCCATGGTTGAGGTTGCAGGGAATCAGTGCCCTGTCTCCTCGATAAATAAACATTGGTGGCCTTAATGAGATCAGACAAAGCATCCATTGCACCCCTTGTATTGATGTTGTCCAATAAACAATTATGCACTTTGGCTTGAGCTGCTGCCAACTCAGTCTGAAGGGTCAGCTCATCTGCCTCCCACCGTTGGGTCCTGTCCCCCGGTTTGCCCCTCGATGCTGCCTGGATATTAGCAAAAAAATTACGAAGCTGAGTTTCTCTGGCCTTCATTTCCTCTTTAGCAGACTCTCCATACGTCATTCGCCTCTCCCAAGGCTGCAGCAAGAACATCAATCTCAGCTGACGGGGGGTAAAGCTCTCCAGCGCCTCTCGGATGGTCACGAAATTTTTCAAACTCTTACTCATTTTCAATCCTTCAATGCCCAGGTGTCCAGAATGAAAGAAATAGTTTACCCACTGCTGGCAGCCCTCACAGTGGTAAAATGCCTCTGCCTGGGCTAGCTCATTGTCATGGTGTGGAAATCTCAGGTCCTCTCCTCCAGTGTGGATGTCTAGCTTAGATCCAACCAAAGCAGACGCCATTGCGCTGCATTCAATGTGCCAACCTGGTCTCCCTGGGCCCCAAGGACTTGGCCACGTGGGTTCACCAGGTTTGGCTGCCTTCCACAAGGCAAAATCTGAAGGATGCTTCTTCTGCCCTTTCACAGGACCGTCCCCTTCCCCACCGAGTGCAGTGCTTCCCACGGCCCAAGGATTCAATTTGCCATACGTATGCCCAGAAGACTGGAAGGCCTGGGTGTCAAAGTAAATGCTGCCATCCAGTTCATACCCCATATTATTTTCTAGGATCTTTCCCACATAAGCTACAATCTCATCCATGTATTCTGTGACTCTCGTGAGGACTGTGGGAGGTCGACATCCCAGTACAGCCATATCATCCAAGAATTCTTCTTCGTATTTTGCAGCATGAGCTCTGAAAATTGATGGATCCGTCACTGTATGTCTTAATTTTTTGTCTAGGGCTTCAGCCAAGGCATCAGAAGCAATGGCAAACAGCACCTCTAGAGTGGCCGTTGGACCTGCAGAATTGAGAGTGGTCACAGCTGTCTCTGCCTTCTGCAGAAGAAGCTCTTGTTCTGCAACAGCAGATGCAAGATCTTCCACCTTACGAGCAAGGGAGGTGTCTCTTGACGCATCTAATTTTGCCTCTGAAAGTGCTGCACGGGCTGCCTCTGCCTTGCAAAGCTGCTGCTCCTGCGCTTCTGCGAGTGCCTTGTGGGCATCCTCGAATACAGTCGCTGTCGACAGAGTCTTCTCTTTATACTGCTTCAATAAGTAGTTTCTCCTTGCCCTTAATATAATCTTATCCTCCACATCGGTGACATTCATGACATACATTATGGAAAAATTGAAGTAATCCTCCATGACACGACGAACGATATCGAGGGTGAGATAGTTTCTTGCATGACCCATGTGTGCAGAGTCATAGACAGTTGGTCCGCAGGAATACCATGTAACGTAATTACTGTCAGGACCAGCTGCTGGAACAAAAGGAACCTTCTTGTCTACCAGGCTGTTATAGAGCTTCAATCGCGCTGGAGCGGTGGAATCCGATGGTGCCGAGCCATTAGACCAAGGCGCGTTCCAATTACGGTCACACATAGTGATGAAATACAGCAGTAGCAATCACTGATAAGCACAAGGATAAACTCCTGAGCAGCAAATCAAGACGCCCTGGATGCTACGAACGGAGGAATTGAGCCCCGATAAACGCAAGTTTGGGCTTCAATAGCTTGACCTGATTCTCTTAAAGATGAATATATCTGTTTACTAATTCAACCCGGGCCTGAACATTAATGATCAAGACACTTTTGCAGTGCCGACTTTCTCATGAACCTTTGTTGGGGCACCTTGTATCAAGGTCTCCGAATCCCAACTCTCCACAGAGCTGCACTACAAACACTACAATTACATAAACATTCTTATCTACCTATAGTTGAAGCCATAGTATCATGGCCAGGTAAAAAACAATACCTGAATGAAATGCATGAAATGACATCCATCAGTCGTCACTACCTGCCGCTGAATCGTCAGGTTCCAGCTCTGGATGTTTATAGTCATCTGAACTGCTCGAAATAGGAGCTATGGTCAATCCCAGGGAAAAACTTGAGAGCAAAGTCTCTCTCATTAGCAGCGCATTCTCTTCATCAATTACTCTCAATTCCTCCCGCCATTCCCTAGCAATCTGAGTTCTAATTTCCATGATTCTTTGGGCGAGATTTCTGGGATCAACTCCTATTGGTCGTGTATTATCATACATTGGATTTCTCCCGACAGTCTCACCCCATCGTGTCTCTTCTATAGGCATGGACAACAACTGACGAATAAAAGCTTCGCCTGAGACCTCATTCCAATTCCCATCTTTTGGTATGGGGTTACTTTTCATGTAGGCAGAAAACCAGCCGTATGTTGTTGGGTTTAGTTCAAACAGGTAATAGAGAAGGGTTCTTGCAGCTCTTTCAGTGAGTAAACCTATTAGTCTATCTCTATTACCGTCACGTAGGGGAGTATCATCCTGCAACAAAAAGTATGCGCAGCCTAAGAATGGTTGTGTTGTGACAATTGAGCGAGACCGCCAAAACCTACAGGGGAGCGGAGCCATGCTGGTCTTCCTCTTCGTCTATTCTGTTTCGATTTAGATGAATTATCACTATTTGATCTGCTTCTGCTAGACCGTCTCCTATTTTCCTCCTCCCCCGCTCTACGAGCTTCTATCATCAATCGACATGACGAGGTGCGTGGGAGGTTTTGTGTACAAGGGCAGAAAGTCAAAGGCTTCGACTTGACGCCGAATGAGTAGAACAGCATGATCGATCGACGCACACTTAATTTCAATGTTGAGAATATTCTAGTTTCAAATGCCATCAATCTGTTAACAGGGCCCCCCTCCTCGCCCTTGTCCATGTCTCCTCTCTCATGTTCCCTTTCTTTTCTTGCTCACTGGAGCCTCTTGATCTTCAACCACAGATTCCTCCTCCTTTAAGTCCAACATTATCCAAGAATCTTGGAGTTGGTTGAGGTTCAATGACAAGAAATGATCTATTGCTGTCAGTCTGTGCTGAGGTTCTAAGTCCAACACTATCTCAAGCCTTTCAGTTCGAGTGCCTACATCTTCGGCAGAGGTGTCCAGAAGTCTCACATAATACGAATGTTCAGAATCAAACTGTTGTACAATCTCACTAACTCTTCCCAAATGGAAGCCAGGACTCAGAACATGGGTCTGGCCTTCAAAATCTGTAAAGGTTGCTTCCTCTTCAGGAAAGCAAAAAGCTATGCGTCTGCCATTTAGCACTGACGGCAATGATGAAGAGCCTGTGAATGACTCTTTTAGCATATGAATAGTTTCGGAAAGCCATGTTGGTGGTGTGGATAGGAGAGGGTCCTGATGGCCTGTTTCGATGGAAGCAGGCTCTAGCCGATCATGCTGCAATATCTGTGGAGCCACAACAACTTCAGAATTTGTCAGTGCCACGCACATTCCACTTAAATCAATTTCTACTGAAGGGAGTGGTACGTTGGTGCTGAAGCCTGCCACTTGGGAAATGCTTTGCATCTCAGAACTCTTTGGTAAGCTCCATTTCAAGGCCTGAATAGCTGAGGTGTCCATTGACAAGTCAACAGTTGGTGAACTTGAAGAATCTACAATGAGGCATTGTGGCAAAGGGAGCGGCATGCCCAGCATTTTGTCCAGGGTTTGTTGCTTATTTACTGTTCCTGCTGCCAATCCGTGAGCTGTATGAAGGATTTGACGCAAGTCGTGCTGTCTAATAACCTTCTGTTCAAAAGGACGAAGACATTGCACATATCCTGTGTTCTTGCAAAGAGTTTGCACCCTTTCTATATATGCTTCAAGTGGAAGGGAACAAGCCTCTGCAGATGACTTCAACTGTACATGCCTTTGAACGGCCGTTTGAACGCGATCGAAAGCTTTTGCAACTGCATCATTTCGGCAAATTGGCTGCATTGTAAGAAACAAGATATTGTAAGCGCAGAAAAAAATGCTGTAGCATAGAGCTGATCCTTGGATCATTTGAATAGCTCATGTGAACCTCGTGTCAATATTGGATTCATCCAACATGAACGAGGAGGCCTCGGAAATGCATCTGATGAGACCCAATTGACACCACGATTCGTGAATACTTCTAAAATTGATTCATGAAGTCGTGCTGGTGACTGGCAAGCATGTTCATTGAACCTTTCGAACTCCACATTTGAGAATCTTTTAGATCGTCGAAATTGGACGTGCCCCTGAAAAGATACCGCAATGGCTTTGGAGATAGATGGTGACTTGAAGTCCAAGCAAGCAAGTAAATGCCAGACAATTCGTCGGCTAAGGTGTAAAAGTCAGAACTACGCTTGGGGTCGGAGGGGACTAGGCTCTGAGGTAGCCGAACTCGCTGCGGCAGCAGGGGAGGACATTGATGAATCTGAGAGGTATGCAGAGCTGTGGATGGGAACGCACCCAAATGCACCATCAGAATTCGTTGAAAGTGATAATACTGTGGAATTATTAGCCCTCATACGAGATTATCCGGAAGTTTTGGGAGCAGCAGCAGATCGTGATTGGGGCCTTGACCTTCCGTTTCTATTTAAAGTTCTGTCTGTTGATACAGCTCTTTCTATACAGTCGCACCCTGACAAGAAGCTAGCTGAAAGGCTTCATACTGACCGTCCTGATATATACAAGGATGCTAATCACAAGCCGGAGATGGCCCTTGCCATCACACCCTTTGAAGCGTTGAGTGGTTTTGTAGCGCATGAAGATCTAGTGGAAATATTTGAAACAGTGCCTGAACTTGCTGAATGTTGTGGTGACAATATAGTCAGTTTTGTGCGCAGCAGTCAGTCCAGTGTAGAAGATCAGAAACATGCTCTTAAAATGGCATTCGCTAAAGTAATGTCTACCGGGAGGGAGCGGGTGTGTGAGCTCATCAACAAGCTGTGCCATCGACTCCTTTTAGAGACGGGCCGCCAACTGACAGACAAAGAGACGTTGACTCTCAGATTACAGAAACAGTACCCCAATGACATTGGCATCCTGTCTGCTTGGTTCTTGAATCTCGTCACGTTGCAGCCAGGGCAGGCAATAGCTCTTGCCGCCAATGAGCCCCATGCATATGTGTCTGGCCAGCTTATAGAGTGTATGGCCACCTCAGATAATGTCATTAGGGCAGGGCTCACTCCAAAATATATAGATGTGCAAACGCTGATAGATACACTGACGTACAGCCAAGGGCCTCCTGAAGTTTTAGAAGGAAGGAAGTCTGAGAAGGAGGAGAGTTTGAAGGTGTACCGCCCCCGCTTTGATGAGTTTGAAGTATGGAGTTTTATGCCAAGGTCTGGGAGAACAGTTCAATTACCAGCATCATCAGGGCCTTTGATTACCCTTGTGCAGCATGGTGCCGGTAGCATGAATGGAGAAGTGGCAGGCAGAGGTGCAGTGTTCTTTGTGCCTGCTGGCCTTGCGCTCACATTCGTTGCTGTGGAAGATATGAAGGTGTGGTTTGCAGCTTGCAATAGGATGGCTTTTGATCTTTGATAAAACTGTTCGCATTGAAATTACGATATGAATTTAACTTGTTTAAGGAGAGCGAAGATCTGTAGAATTGCTCCACTCAGAGTTCGTTTCAATCATCAGATGTCGACACCTCAAAAAGTAAGACAAGGTGGTCCGTTGTTTGGAAACGGAGATAGAGTGTATGATAAAGGCGTCTGGAAAAGGTTTAAATACTGCTCGCATTGTCAGGTACGTATTGGTGAAAGTAATCAAGGTAGGGTGTGATTGTGTGGCTCACTGACCACCGTCAATCACTCTGTATGAGTAGAAAATAATCACAGAGAGAGCTAAATGGAAGGATTGCTGGGATGATATCAAATACTGCTCAGATAGATGTAGATCAAGTTCTAGAAAAGGGGAGCGAGTAGAGCGATAATTTTACAACTGCGTACGTCAAGGTAACCTCGTGAACTTTGAAAAATCTGGGGGTCGTTTTTCTGTATATGCTTCTCGACCTTCGTTGCCTTCCTCACTTTGATAGAACAGCAGGGTTGCATCCCCGCCTAATTGTTGAATACCTGCTGCTCCATCTTCAGCAGCATTCAATGCACTCTTCAGTATTCTTAAAGCCGTCGGAGAATTTCTCAGCATCTCTCGACACCACGCAATAGTCTCCTCCTCGAGGGATTCCAGCGGTACCACTGCATTTACCAAGCCCATCGACAGAGCTGCCTTGGCATCGTATAGCCTTGACAAGAACCACATCTCTCTAGCTTTCTTCTGACCTACAATTCTAGCCATTTGGTGACATCCATAACCAGCATCGAAAGAGCCAACTTTGGGGCCAGTCTGTCCAAAAATTGCATTGTCGGCCGCGACAGTAAGATCGCACATCATATGCAAGATGTGGCCCCCACCGACAGCATAACCAGCGACCATTGCCACAACTGGCTTTGGAACCCTTCTTATCTGTATTTGTAGATCTAAGACATTTAGTCTAGGAATACCATCACTTCCCACGTATCCACCTGCACCGCGAACACTCTGATCTCCGCCGGAGCAGAACGCCAGTGGGCCTTTCCCTGTGAGGATGATGACGCCTATTTCTGGATCTTCCCTGGCATCTGCAAAACACCACGATAGTTCTTGCACTGTTCTAGGGGTGAATGAGTTACGCTTAGCTGGACGGTTGATTGTAATTTTAGCAATGCCTTCGCCCACTGCCTTTTCATACTCGGTCTCCTGGAGAGTGTCCCTCTGAACTGTGGTGATGGAACGCCAAAGCGCAGGGGCTCTAGATACTTCACCGTGGACACGAGCGTAACTATTAATTTCCGCATCTGCAGATGGGTACATCTTCGCAGCATAAGTGGAGCAACTACTAGTGCACAACTCGGCCATTGGAGGATTATTGGCACTCAGCGACATGTGCCGGGATAATACACCCAGTCTTCTGCAAGAACTTGACGCCTCCATGATCATGAGGTGAATAAGTGATTGTTTTTCTGAACTTTACAAGTACACGCATCTCAAACTTAAGAATGTCTCTCAATCCATGCCACCATGGCATCGCCCTCCTTCATGGTCAGGTCTATATGGTTAGCTTCCTGTACCATAATTAATTCACATTTCTCTCCAAGAAGATCTTTATACCATTCCACATGAGATTTTGGAATGACATCATCCATTTCTCCCCACCAAACAGCAGTTGAACATTTAATAGTGCTCAGGTCAACTTTCCAATCCCTAGCAAGAACTTTCAAATCATTTGCAAGGCCTTTTGAGTGATATTTGTATGCATGACGAAGAGTATGCTCAAATGCTCTTCTCATCCTTTCATCCTTCGTGACATCTAATCCTATCCTCCGGACTTCTTTGATCAATCGCTCCATGTCAGTCTCTACCATCTTCTTGATGAAATAGTGCGTCACCGCAGGTACTCCAAAAGTAATTCTTTGTCTTGCCCAGAAGAGAAGCACCTTGTCAAATCCACTAGGAAGGTCCTTAAAGAGTTTGCCATGGCCATAATTGACTGGAGCAATGGGTTCAGCTAAGGTCAAAGTGAGAATTCTGTCGGGGAATAGGGCTGCCAATGCGGCTGCATAAGGGCCTCCTGCACTGCAGCCAAAGACATCAAACTTATCTATTCCAAGTTTATCTGCTACCTCTACAACGTCATGAGCAACAGTTGTCAAGCTCATGTTCTTATCAAAAGTTGACGCTCCAATGCCTGGGCGGTCAAGAGCCACAACTGCTATATTTGCTCCTAACGCTGTGTCGTTAAATACAGCAGCTTCTACATAGCATGATATGTTACCTGCATTTCTCAATTACAAAACATCAACGGAAAATCGAAACTCTTTGCAGATAAATGACATTACCATGGAAATAAAAGACAGTCCTAGCCGAACTGTCTCTCGACCCAAAGATCTGGTAAGAGACTTTCCTTCCACAGTCCAATTGTAACAACTCGAAAGTCTCAAACTTATGCTTTTCACTCTCTGCGTTAGTGATGGCTGCCATTTCACCAAGGTGTTACCTTAGCGAACTCGACTCTTGCAATACGCTTGCTTAAATACCAACAAATATTTTAATATTTCAATCACAGATTCCCAAAATTTAGCTCAGTGTGTTCATAAATAAATACTAATGGCCAACTGCACCTTGAAGTACTGGCATCCTTTGTGTGTGACAGCACATTAATGTTCCTCTTATTATTGAAGAGGTGCGTGACCTCCTCTGTTCAGTGACCTTCTTTCTCTGCACCATACAGTTGCGTGATGAGACAACTGCCCAAGATGAGGACAGCTCCGATCCATCCGGTAAAGCCCCACCTTTCTCCTAATTCTATGTAGGCAAATACTGCGCCACACAGAGGCTCTAATGTATATATGATTGCCGCTTCAGTGGAAGAAACTTCTTGCAGTGCTATCACTTCCCACCACAGTCCTATGTTGGTAACACCTACAGCCATATACAGTATGGCCCCCCATGGCAGTTCAGCTTTTGAAAGTAATTTCTTAATCAAATGAGGGTGCTGCAGTACAATCAGTGTCCTTTGAGGGTACACTAAAAATGTGCAGAGGGCTGTAATGCCAGTGATAGATATTAATGCTACACTCATTAGAGGTAATGCTGCCTTCGCTCCAAAAACTTTACTCCAGTACTCAGTTCTAAATATTTGTAGTGCAAACAGGACGGCTGATGCAAAGCTCCAAAAATCACCCCATGAAGCTGGTGCTCCGCTCTCTTCTAGCAGACTCATGCCGATCAATGCTGCCATGACAGAAATCCAAGTAGTCTTCTTCAGACGAGCCTTACCAAATGTGCCAGCTAACAAAGGGACTACAACGACTGTAAATCCCGACAGAAAAGCGCCCCTCGAGGCATCTCCCGTAACCATGGCTATACTCTGAGTCAGATAGCCTCCTGCTGCCCATACGCCTATCTCAAGCCCAGCTTTGACTACCTTTTCATCTTTGAAAGCTCTTCTCCAGAACGGACTGAAAATCGCCGCAGCTATTATAAATCGGATAAGAGAGAATATGCAGGGGTCAAAGTCAACTTGGCCCTCCTTCAAGACAACAAAAGTACTTGCCATGGCAAGCATGACTAGATTTAGAAGTATGAGGCCTTTAAGTCTACTTGTCACATTGATAGGAAACAATCCATACTCCCCAATGAGCATTGAGAAGGGAAGCCCACGGGCATGAAGCTTGACTTTGCTGGATATGTGACGAAGGCCGCTCGAGCGGTCACTGCTCCCATTGGCCGCTTGAAGCTCAATCACTTTTATCATAGGAACTCGACCGTGTTCCAATAATGAATCTTGCATCTCCTCAGGCACTCTACCGTGTCTAGAGAGCATCGCAGTCGCTTCAGCCTTCAACGTTTGCCGATCGAAGGACTCGTCGACGATAGTCCCAGTCATATCAATAAATTAAACTCTACTGATCGCCGCTATATAAAAGAGAAGTAGGTGTGGCCGTGTTGGCCAACGAGGATCACTCGACTTTCCTCTATCACCGAACACACTGAGAGGTTACTTATTTTCCAAAAAACAACATCACGTATACTTAAGAAGATTTCACTCTACAAAAAATATACTCTAAGCAACTGACGTTCCAACCTTTCCAATGTTCAGTCGTGCAACTGAACCCAACACTCAGAATCAAAATCCTCCAGTAAAATCCTTTACAACACTGTGCCTATTATTATAGTATATCACTACTCCTCAACACAGCAGAATTAAAATCCACATTTTCCAATTCTCTCACAGCTACATCTGTCACCGAGGAATTAGGGTATAAGATCATATAGTCAAGAGCAAACACCGTCATTGGTACTGCCAACAAAAGGCCCCAAACTCCCAAAGAGTGTTCTGCTACCACCAACACTGCCAGCACCAAAAGAGGATGCAACTTCAAATGGGCAGAATATATTGCTGGGTTCAAGCCATAGGCCTCTACAAAATGAACCCCTGTGATCATAACGATGACTAATGCCAGTTTTATGAATCCATACTCAGTCAGAGCTACAAATCCAATAGGAATTGTAGATATCAAGACTCCGGCTATAGGAATAAAGCCACAGATGAACACAAACATGGAAAGGAGGCCAATGCCTGGGATTGCCAGAGCCCACATACCCAAAGCAGTGAGAATGGTATTCACGAGGGCAATTCGAGCCTGTGCCTGTAAGGCTTTGCCGAATAGGGTTGCAAAGACTTCTAGTGATGGCGCAATCGTGTTATAAAGGGGTGCTATCCTCGATGTCCTCAAGGTCTGCACTGCCCGATTGATTCTAGGAAGGTCCCATACTGTCATGAAACTTAACACCAATGAAACACCGAGCTGGATTGCAAATCTAGACAGGAATGACAGGATTTCGCTTGTCAAAGCTGCAGCAGCATTGGTGTATTGTCGCAGTACCTTTTGTAAAGCGTTACCTAGATATTGACTTCTAGCAGTACTAGACCAGTTTTCTAAGGAAACAAAGTCCAAAGCCTTTGTGACATCTTCTGAGGCTGCAATCAACAAAAACCGCTCCAGCTGGTCCATCACTCCATCACCCAGTCCCTTTCTCATCTTCTCCAGCACCACTACCCATAGATTTTCTGTTTGGAGGCGATGTACAAAATCAGCGCCTTCTCTAACAACATCTGGAATAATCAAGACGCCAAAAAGCGCAAGAATGCATACAATTGCAGAGTAGTACAAGACGACCAGGGCTCGCCTCCGAGTCTGAGGTGATGCAGATTTCATAATGGGTGCCAACAATGGAGACGTCTCTGCACTTGTAACAAACCCGTTTCCAATAAAAGATATTATGAATGTGCCCATAGCAATTCCAAAAAAGTCCTTTAGTTGTGAGGCAAGGAAGGCAACAGCCACCCAGGAAGCCATCTTTGCCCATGGCAGGTTGATAGCAGAATCTATGACATCTGCGAGAGATGTGCGGTTAGAGGCTAGTTGACCGCCTGTAGCTTGTAATCTTGGCGTGCTGACTCTTTGAGGTTGATAGGCACTAGGAATTGGAGAGCTATTCCCCAATGTAGCCGTTGTTACTGCTGTGCCCCTGTAGCCCCTTTGGCGCAAAGCTTGCGTACAATGAACTGGTTTACAACTGCAACGTCTTTGATGTGCAAGACCTCCGACACGTGAGCAAGTACTCATAATGTATTCCTAAGCAGCTAGATTGGTGTAATAACTCTTGGTTTCTACAATGCGGTCAATGACTGGACATCAAAGGTAAAGATTCCGCCAGAGTTGGGCTCTTCATTGGCGCATTTGACTGATCTATAAACAAAGTAGTATTAAATGCAACAAAGTTGTATGATCAAGATCTTTTTGTAGAGCTTCGAGCGCTTTGTTTCGTTTTCCAATCAGCTAATGTGGAATACATGACCTCACCCAAGCCCATTTACGTTGCAAATTATTCACTCATAATAGACGTGCATTATGAGACAGGCTGGAGGCATTCGATGATTTCACACTGTAACGTCCAGTATTGATTACATCCGATGCCATTGGAGGACGTCGTCATTGGCGCCCTATCCCCAGGAGTAAATGTATGTGTGTGTGAGAGAGAGATATTTAGAACCGATTCAATTACCGAAGTATTGACATCCCACCCATGCACAGAACGCTACGTTTGCGACGCTTAATGCGATTTTATTCCTTCTCATCCTGCTTCTCTTCATTTTACTCTTTGCTGCTGGAGGAGTCCATCCTGAGCTTTTGCCTCACATAGGGGCCCTTTTAGGCTTTGCAATAGTCACTCTTGCCGGCATTAACTGGCTTGTTAGTAGCACTGGCGGTACCGTTCCAGTGGAACAACAGCGGCAATCACTTCGTGTCACAGGACTGATTGTCCACGAGGAAGAGAGGGTGTTGTTGGCTCCCGAGGAGCAAAAGGAGTTGAGGAAGTACCAGTAAGAAAAACATACAGGAGGAAATGAAACTCTTGAGTAAAAGCAAACCAATTGTGCTTGGTTTGTCTGGAGGCGTCGACTCTGCTGTTGCCGCGCTGCTTTTGAAGAGGGCCGGCCGTAATGTCATCGGTACCTTTATGAGAAATTGGGATGAACAAGAGGAACTAGGCAATGAAAATTGCTCTGTGGAGCGCGATTTGAGAGATGCATCAGCGATAGCCAAGAAGTTGAGTATTCCATTCTCAGAAGTTGACTTTGTGTCAAAATACTGGGGTCGAGTTTTTCAAACCTTCCTGGATGACTATGCACGGGGTTTGACTCCCAATCCTGATTTGGCATGTAATCGCCACATAAAGTTTGGCGCACTGTTAGAGTATGCCAAAGAAGTTCATGGTGCCGACACGGTTGCCACCGGCCACTATGCTCGATTACGAGAGTTTCGCGAAGGAGTTCAGCTCCTGAGAGGGATCGATGAACTAAAAGATCAGACATATTTTTTGGCTAGTAGCCACATTGAAAGTCTCTCCCATGCAATGTTTCCTGTTGGACACTTGCTCAAATCTGAGGTGAAGGCATTGGCTCTGGAAGCTGGACTAGACTGGCTTGTGCAGAAAAAGAGCAGCGCAGGTATTTGCTTCATCGGCAAAAGGAATTTCGGACAATTTATTGAACAGTATATACCTTCAAGACCTGGTCATTATATTGATGTAGAGACTGGAAAAAGTATGGGATACTGTCAAAATGTACTCAGTATCACGTATGGACAAAGGCCAGGCATTGGTGGAGCTGGAAATCGAACGTATGTCGTCGGTAAGGACTGTGAAAAGAATTTGGTGTATGTCGCTGAAGGAAGGAACCACCCTGCATTGTTCACAAAGACTGCGCTTCTGAAGAACCCTCATTGGTTGTTAACTGAGACTTCTCAGATACATAGAATGTTAGGTGAGGAGGAGGGCATGAGGTGTCAGTACAAGGCTCGCTACGGTCAAGAGGTCAAATGGTGTACAGTGAGATTGTGGGATGGGAGAGACGGCTTTGATGCATCTATGTATAGTAAAGACCACAGGTTGGGTGAAGAGGGTGTGTGGCAGAATGGTACCTTGTTAACTGCAGAATTTGATGAACCAGCGATGGCTGTCACTCCTCAACAGGCCTTTGTTATGTATGATAATGATGTTTGCTTAGGATCTGCAGACATTGTTTTACCAGGAAGGACGCTTTTTGAGCATGGCATGTAGTGTTTAGATACATATTTATTTATTGGGAAAGAAAGAGAAGTCAATGATGAAGCATGTAAGAATCAGATGAGGAATGTCCACAGCATTTGAGCGTGTGCAGGGCGCCCTTGCATGCTGGAAGAAGAATGCTGCAATGCTGACAACGGTAATCCTCTTCTGCACAATAACCCTTTTAGCTAGGATACTCAACGTTTATTATAATTTGCGATACAACATTGCGAAGTAAGGGGAAGTTATGCTTCTCGAATTGCTTTGCTGACATGCCTGCACAAAAGAAAAGGCCTCCACCAGCTTCGAATATCAGTGACAAGAAACCTAGGAGAGATTCTGCAACAGTCGATAAGGAAGAGAAACCTAAAAAAACCCAACAAGCTACTAGAGAAGAAAGTCGAGTGACAAGGAATAGAAATCTTGTCAATTCAACCCTTGAAAGAGAAATAGAGCCAGAGCATTTATTGGGAAAAAGCAGCAAAAGGAATAGGAAGCCACACGAGGATAAGAAGGCGAAACAGTTGCGAGCAGATCACACTCCTAGTGACACACTCAATCAAAGCGAAGTATGTCTGATATTCCCCTCTTCTCTTGTACATGATTCTTACTAACTGATCCCTCTTCTGCAATAGGACATGGACAATGATGATATGGGACCCAATACAAATCTGCAAGGCCTTCTCCGGCGATTGGGGGCTGGCTTTGAAGATGTCTTTCCATTGGGCATGAGACCGTTAGGAGGCTCAGGACGAGTCAAAGCAATACTCGCTCAACTCAGAGATGAGGATGAGTCTCAGAAACTTGTTGCTTTGACAGAACTGTGTGAATATATCTCCATTTCTACTGAAGAGAATTTGGCTTCCTTTCCAAGTGAAACGGCAGTACCTCTTCTGGTTGAACTCCTTGGAGCAGAACATAACCCAGACCTCATGCTGTTGGCTGCCAGAGCTCTCACCTTTTTGGCAGATATATTTCCCCCTAGCGGTGGGTCGATTATTAGACATGGAGCAGTGCCAGTGCTTGCCTCCAAGCTTCTCAGTATTGAATACATAGATTTAGCTGAGCAATGCTTGCAAGGTCTGGAGAAACTGAGCCATGAGTATGCTTCCAGCCTACTGAGAGCAGGAGCCCTTGTTGCAGTGCTGACATACATTGATTTCTTTGCAACGGGAGTACAAAGAGTAGCTGTAGCCACAGCTGCAAATGTCTGTCGAGCTCTCACACCAGAGCACCATGAAGCTGTCTCGGCAGCTGCTCCAATCCTCATCAATCTTGTTCAGTACCAGGATGCCCGTATAGTAGACTCTGCCTGCTTGGCTTTGACTAGGATTGCAGATGCCTTTTCTCATAGTCCAGCTCATTTAGAGTCACTGTGTACTATGGGTTTG
This sequence comes from Axilococcus clingmanii, assembly GCA_019693495.1. Classification (NCBI taxonomy): domain Eukaryota; kingdom Viridiplantae; phylum Chlorophyta; class Chlorophyceae; order Chlamydomonadales; family Chlorococcaceae; genus Axilococcus; species Axilococcus clingmanii. The sequence goes on from JAAMXV010000649.1 coordinate 148,841, forward strand.
GTAAGCAGCATAGCCAACCTTGTGGCTGTCAATGAGAGTGGGACGATTGCATCTCAATTGAGTGGAGGAACATTCTATGGATTGATCAAGCTGTTGGCTACAGTAGCCAATGGAAGTCCAGGGGCAGCTGAAACACTCTTAAAGGCAGGTATAACAGGAACACTGAAAAACTTACTTGCAACATCGCCATTGTTCATTACGCCTTCATCGGGTGGAGTCTCACCTGGGAATGTGTTGCGGTCTGTCGATCAGTTGTCAGGGTTGGTCACTTTGGCTGCTTCCCTGCTTCCAAAGGTACCCAATCCATCTACAGCCATCCTAAAGGACCTTCCCTTACTCCTTCAAGAGTCATCGGGTGCTGCTGAAGAAGAAGATACCTTCAGGAATGGTGAGAATGCTCAGCTCCCGCTGGATCAGACCGTGACGGACTTGCTGCCACTGATGCTCAAGGTGTACAGTTCAAGCGTTACTACAGAAGTCAAGCTTCAATGCTTGGATGCTATCGCAAGGATGCTCAATTTCTCATCTCCTGAGATTTTGGAGCCATTGTTGCGGGATCTACCAATCTCATCTTTGGTAGCCTCTTTGCTGTCATCAAGGGATGAAAACATAGTGGCACATGGATTACAAATCGGTGAAATACTCATGAATAAGATGGAGGATACTTTCAAGTTGTATTTTGCCAAAGAGGGGGTGATCCATGCAATAGACCAGTTTGTAGGGTCCATTTCCCTTGCTGAAAAAGAAGAACAGCAGCAGCAGCAGCAGCATGGAAGTCGTCGTAGGTCGTCTAGGTTGTCTGGTGAAATGGCAACAGCAGCAGCAGAGGCTATGGTGTCGCCTCTTCAAGTGACCCCATCACCAGGCTCTGTCAGAAGAACCGGTGAAGGAGTAGATGGAGAATCACTGCGAATTGGAACTGCACAGTATGCAAGGGATTTCAGAGCAAGATATTTTTCTGGAGCATCTACTTCAATGCACGCGACTGAAGGAATGAAAAGGTTGGCTCCTCTTTGCAAGATTTTGTCTGGTAGTCCAACCACCACCACGAAGAAGGCAACAGCTAAAGTAGCTGGCACCACCACTCAAACAGAAGCTGCACAAGAACTCATACGTATGGCATCTGCCTGCGGTGTCGATGGGATTTCCACTTTTGAACTTTTAAGTAGTGGGTGCGTTCGTGCTTTGAGGAGTTATTTGTTTGGGCAGGACATTGCTCAGGATGTGCAGAACCACCAACAGGTTCTTTTAGAGAGATTGGATGAGTTCTCTTCCATAGCTTTACCAGATAGCAGCGGTTTGTCACCCGCCATTCTGCCATTGATAGAAAAAGTACTGGGAGCTTTAGGAGCCGCAGAAACTTTCCCAGTGGTAATGAACAAAATTGAGGGGCCAGGTTCGGGACGTTTCTCCTGGAATGGCAGCTTTAGGGGCGGTGGAGGAGGAGGAGGAGGAGGAGGAGG